>SKCR01030668.1:140000-226753 GCA_019454045.1 Zanthoxylum bungeanum | reverse complement strand
TATGTCAGCGACTAAATTATATTCAGTCACTATTTATTAGTAATTACCAACCGAATAATCGATCGGTAGTTTTTGGCGACATAAAATTGAGCTAAATTAATTTTTAGCACCGTATGTACCAACCAAATATCGACTAAATATTTTATCGGTAATTGGTTAGAAATTATTTTTTATCTTTTTTTGGTCGGTATTCGGTCAATAAATATCAAAATTTACCGACAAAAAATATTCAATCGATAATTCCGTATTTTCTTGTAGAGAATGCTGCTATAGATGGACCAATTAAAAAATTACAGGGAGACTCGGTGGGATAGCTTGATGAACCATTCACAGAGGAAGATGTTATATGCACGATATAGCAAATAGATCATAACAAATCTCGAGGCCATGATGGTTTCCCAACAACCTTTTTTACTGAGCACTGGAATGCATTGAAAAATGAGCTTTTGCCCCCATACCTCACATCCTTAGTGACCAATGTGATATTGCTACCCTTAATGAGACTTATATTGAGTTGATTCCTAAGCTGACTAGTCCAAAAGAGATGAAAGATTTTTGACCAATAAGCCTGTGTAACGTTGTATATAGGATTGTGGCTAAAACTATTGCTAATAGGCTGAAAGTTATCCTTGATGATATCATCTCCCCTAACAAAAACGCATTTATACTAGGGCGACTCGATAATATTATTATAGGGTATGAGTGTTTACATAAAGTGAAGAGTAGGAAAGGGGGAGAAGGGTGAGCTGCATTAAAAATTGACATCAGCAAAGCGTACAATAAAGTGGAGTGGGCTTTTCTTAGTATAACTATGGAGGAAATGAATTTCCCTAGGAAATGGATTGACTAGTGATGAGTCATATTAGCTCCTCTAAGTGGTGGAAGGAAATCTGGTTGAAACTAGTGGCTCAAGCTATTCCTACATATATACGTGATAAGTGTTGTTTAAGCTCCTGATTGATTTGTGTGAGGATATTCAGAGAATTATGTCCAAGTTTTGGTGGGAATCGAGTGAAGATAACAAAAGCATTCATTGGGTGAGATGGAGCAACTGTGTGTTTCATAGAAGAATGGAGGGATGGGGTTTAGAGATCCGGTCTGTTTTAATCAAGCACTCATAGACACTAGTGGAAAATCCTTCCAAAAGCCATAATCGTTGGTGACCAAGATACTAAAGGCTAGATATTTCAAGAAAAAGAATTTTATGCATGCCAATGTGGGAAGTAACCCATTTTTTATTTGGAGAAACATTATATGAAGGATAAAACTTATTCAGACGGGAGCTCGATGGATAGGGTGTGGAAAGGAAGTATTGATTTATAAGAAAAACTGGATACATATGTCTGTTTCATTCGGATCACTAACAGTGGACTAATCTTTAGAAGATGCAAAGGTCAGCAAGTTGATTTACGAACCAATGGCGAGAGCAGTTTATTAGACATACTTTTATCCCAACTGATGCAGAGGAGATAATAATATTCTCTTGCCCCTTAAATCCGTATCAGATAAAGTAATATGCCATTATGATGTAAACGGGATTGTCTCGGTTAAAAGTTGTTACTATATAGCGATTAATACCAAATTTGGACAGGAACCTAGCAGCTCAGAAGGTAATGGGGACTGGTGGGCCTTGGTTTGAAGCTTAGACATCTTTTCAAAAATCAAAATATTTCTATGGGGCATTATCCAATATGTTGCATGTTGTTAGTAGTCTTCATAAGGGAAATATTATTGCATCTCCGATCTGCCAGAGATGTAAAAGTGAAGAGGAAAATATCTTGCATGTATTAGTCAGTTGCAATATTATGAAGACGGTATGGAAGCAATCAAAATAGGGGAATTTGGAGGAGTGGCGTGGATGTGGGGATCTATGGACACTTTTGAGGTGTGCCAACGTAACTTTATCTAAACTGGAACTTGAGACCTTGGGAACCCTATTGTTTGCTAAAAACCAATTCATTTATTGAAAGACAAATGGGGAACTTCCAGGGTATTGTGAGTAGGGCCGAAAGCTTGGCTGATTCGTTCAAAAGAGTGCTTTATAAGGCTAAATGGATGGGGGACTTGGGCAGAAATGATGAGCGACAGCATTGGAAAGCACCGCCAATCAATTATTTCAAAGTTAATGTCGATGCAGGAACAAACAGAGAAAAGAATTGTGCTGACTTGAGTGAGGTAATCCACAATGATAAGGGGGAGCTGGTAGCTGCAGCTACTCAACCTACGATGTGCAGAGAGGATGTGGAGTTTATGGAAGCTGAGGCAATTTCGCTTAGTCTAAAGCTGGCAAAACAAGCTAACATGGTGTCTATTATATTGGTTGCCGATTCTAAAAATACAGTACTCCTAGCCAAGGCCCAAAAGTAATAGTGAGAAAGAAATTAGTTGAGTGATTGCCGAGATTCAGAATATGGATAGGGAATTAGGAAATTATAATATTTACTTTACTCTAGATTTGTAATTTGAGAGCTCATAAATTGGCTAAAATTACTGTTATCAATCAGAGTTCTGATGCTGGATTAACTCCATTCCAAAAAAATGTTGTAATGTGGATTGATTTGCAATGAATTTATTTCCTTGTCAAAAAAAAAAAAACCCTATCAAAATGTGCAAGCCTTTCCATGATATGTACAAGACAAGGCAACAGATAAGGGAAAAAGTTGAATGCACCCCCACCTATATCACACAACACACTATTTTTGTTCTAGGATAATAATGGAAGCGGTGAGTAGAGGTTCCATAAAACAATCCAAAACCACACGTGTTTTTTCCTAGATAAATAAAAATAAAAATCCGGTACCCATGTGCCTGCCTACACATTTCTTTGTTGTTAGTTATTCAATCACATGAAAAACTTCCAACTCACGTTACCTATGTCTCTTACACATTATCTTTTTATATCACCCTCTCCACTTTACACATGATGACTATAAACTTTTTATTTTTTAACAGAGTAACATATTTAAATTTTATCTCATGACATGCAAATTTGAACTGGGATCAGTTCAAAATTGTATTTTTTGCAATGCGAAGGTAACACTAGAGACTACTAATAACGTACACAATCAATGGAGAAAATCTTTGGTGCAACAGTGGTACCACGTCATCCATGCAACAAGTCAATCATCATTTGACACGCGTGCTAAAAAGTCAAAAAACAATTAAAAAATAGGAAGAAAATTAAACATGTTATTTTTTAATTGGTTGGTGGTACCACGTCATTCATACCACTGTTGCACCAAAGATTTACTCCAATCAATGGCAGGTATCCTAATTATAATCTCAGAGGAAAAAAATTAATAGTAAAATCCTTTAATATTTAGTAAAACTAAATAAAACTCCCTTAATATTTTAAAAGTAAGCGAAACCCACTTATATGATATTTTTGCTATAAAAAATTTAGTTTTTATCATAAAACATAAAATGGGTTTCATTTAATTTTAAAACATGATGGATGATTCACTTAATTTCACCAAATTTCAAGAAAAAATGCATTCATTTATTCTATAATCGTATTATTTCGGACTATATATGTAAGACATTATATATATATATATATAGTCAGCTTCCAATACGATCGAAAATCCTAATATTTTAGGTGCAATCGGACGGAAATTTATTTTTGCTTTTATTTGGAAACTTATCCCAAGTCTAGCCAACCATGTGACACCAACAACCTCTTGATAACACACACACACTTATTTTTGTTTTTATTTGGAAATTTATCCCAAGTCTAGCTAAGCCAACCAATGTGATACCAACAACCTCTTGATGGTCCTTGCTTCAAATTGGAAATTGTCACATTGTTGGGAAAGCGAAATTTTTTACTGAAAACATAAAATTCTTATTGGAAATCACAATAATTGATGTGAAATTTCAACTAGAAACTTGAGCAATATTTTCAGTTAATTAGGGTTCAAAAGCATTTAGATTGTGAAGCAAATTGCTTACTTTTTGACTTTTTCATAGTCCTTGCATGTGAGCTTCACTGATGATTAAACGGCACCCACCAGAACTGGAACTATAAGTGGATACACAAATTAAAGTTTCAACTGTTCTGTCGGTACAGGTCACGAATTTGTGAAATCAAGCTAGACAACCAGGAGAATTGGAACAATTGAAAGCTGGCTATTAATTTATGGAGACCAAGAATCAATTGATAGAACTAGGTATCGTTTGGGTCAGCGGTTTTGCGGGCGTTGGGCTTAAAAGTGAAGAAATTATTGTCCCGTTTAATATTTAAGCGGGAAACAAGATCAGGATAGTTTGTAAAATCTTATCCCATCCCATCCCGTCCGTCATTTTTTTTAAAATATATTATTAAATTCACAATTGGCAGTGGCAGCTGGCAGTAGCACCATGGCTAGAATAGATACAATTCACAATTGGCCTATATTATTCTTTGCAATGTATCGTTTCTCGGTGCTCTGTT
Organism: Zanthoxylum bungeanum; assembly: GCA_019454045.1. Classification (NCBI taxonomy): domain Eukaryota; kingdom Viridiplantae; phylum Streptophyta; class Magnoliopsida; order Sapindales; family Rutaceae; genus Zanthoxylum; species Zanthoxylum bungeanum. Next base: position 222,321 of record SKCR01030668.1, on the reverse strand, counting down.
GCTCTCTCTCGTGCCAGCTCTTGTTCTTTTTCGTTACTGTGCATGTTAATGTAGATGTGTATTCACTTTTTATTTTTTATTTTTTTTAATTTCATCACCCTATGTTTTGAATTTTTTTAACAGTGGAAACAATGCAAGTCCACTTTATGGTATACGGGACTGTGTCCGATAACGATATGGGACAAGATATTAATATTATTAATTGTTTAATTGTATTTATTTATGGTACGATTCGGGATAATGATATGAGACGAGATTTTTAGCAGGACAAAGACATCATTTTTGTTCCGTATTTCAAAACGGGACATGACCAAATTACCATTCTTTTGAAAGTTACGAATTTGGATCAAGTGCCGAACTTAGTTGTATTATTTTTTTAATCTTCCGTCACATGCATTATAACAATGGACTAATTGTTAATATTCAAATAGATATAAATTATTCATCCATTAATTACGGATCACAAATCATAAAAAAAAAACCAGTACAAAATTTTTCTCAACACCGAATTCAAATCTAATAGTTATAGTAATTTAATTTCGCTATATATTAGCCTTATAGACAAGAAGTTTCTAATAATTTTCAAATTTAAAAGATTTCATGTTATAAAAGAGGATTTTTACCATAATTCGCTATCATGTATCCCCTCTTAAGGGTCAATTGAAAATTGAAGTTAACAATAGAACTAAATCGTTAATATCACACTTGTCCCTTTAGATAGGATAGGGGTGACACAGAGTCGTAAAATCTATATAATTTTTCTCTGTAAAACAGACTAATTCCTCGAATACAATGCTATAACATGATTTGTAACATCATACATCATCATCATCACACACACACACACACAAGATTTTCATGATCCATCTCAAAAGAATCATCCATGATTAAATGTATATACATCAATGTATCAAAATTAGGTTATGTGCCTAGATCAAATTCAGAAATCCACGTAAGAAAGACATAACTAGATCCATCATCTCAAAAATATTCAAAAGACACTCTACTGTTGGCACAACTTTTCTCTAATACAAAATAGGACAAAAATGATGATCTACTAATCTTCTGAACCTGTAAAATGAATAAAGGAATAAGCTCATGCTTAGTGCAATGGACCACAGCTTAGTGTCGTGGATAAACAAGTAACAAAGCGGATCGAATAAGCGTTTCATAATACAAATAAATACATAAATCTGTAAAATGACGTATGAAATATTTGTTGCAAATTATAAGTATTATTGCTCATAAATTTAATTTTGCACAAGAATATTCTACGTAAAATAAAACTATTCATTCATCTATACACACACTCGTGACATATAGACAAAGCTGGCAAAATAGGACTTTCTCACCGCAATAACTGGCATCTGAAGAAAATCTAGCAACAAGAGACATCGTCACATGGTAAATAATCTAGCACGTATATGTACATGAAGTAAGCACATGCTCATGTATCTTAATATTTATGTAAACTTTCTCATATATTACAAACTCGTGATTTCAAATATAATCAATATTCGATCTATTCTTCTATAGTAAAATATAAACTTTTTAAAACTAAATCATTTAATGCATTACCTTAAAATTCATTTAAGAAAACATACATAACTATATACTTTGAAAAATATCAATGTTACAAGCTTATCCACGTACCCGGTGAGCTGTACTACCGAGAAAAGAAACTACGCAGCAGAACTGTCCCGCCAACGTTATCTCGATCACCGAAAAATTGATGAAAATTGATAATTTCCCGCGCCAAAATTATTATCAAAATGTTCCTCTTATCAAGCTCTTTGCTATCCTTAAAAAACTCAGTCGAAATCAATTCTGAATTGGATAGATCAGGGAATTTTCCTTTCTTTCTCCCTTTTTCTCTTTTTCCCTCTCTCTCTCTTTTTCTTTCTCTCCCACGATTCCTCTTTGCTTCTCAAGAAAGAAATGAAGCAATTTTTTACTAAAATGCCATATCTACCCTCCTCACTTGTGTTTTAAATTTTGGAGTGTTACAGTCAGTATAGTCCAATAATAATAATAATAATAATAGTCCAATAATAATTAAGAAAAATAATGAATGGAAAGGGAAGAAACAGGCTTGCCCAACAAGAAAAGCATAAATACCACAGAATGAGGCCAAGGCTTGGAAAAGAAAGTGGATTCTCCTAACGACATAAAGTTGAAAGCTCTATTGTGATTTATACATATATAATAATAGGGTCATGCTAACTAGTGCCTTAAGGGCATTCATTAAGGATCCATTTTTTGTAAGTTTTCATATCACTTTTATGGGGAAAGTAAAAAATTATCAAAACATTAATTACTTTTTCATTTTTCCTATAAAAACTTTCCTAAAATGGATCATTAACAAGTGCCCTAAGGACACTCATTAGCATTTCTCATAATAATGAACGGAAATTCAACAAATAATCAAAATTCAAACTAACAAAGAAAGAACAAAAAGGCTTAAAAATATTACACTTCACTTCCTGGAAAAAGCACTTTTAGAAAACCACTTTTTTTTTCCTATTCATGTCAACAATAATTACAAGGGAGATTGTCATTTTCCACCATAATGAATTTATTATATTTCACTTTTATGCTTTTTATAATGCCTCGTTACTCTCTTTTTTTTTTTTTTGTTGAAAATTTATTGTCAAACTACTCTTTCTGGATTTAAGCGGAGCAGATAAAATTTTTGATACAAGAAACGCACTCCTTAAATTCGAATTCAGGATCTCAATATGAGATCATAAACCCTACATTACTGAACCACGCCCCTTGAGGTTCCCCTTGATACTCCATAATCCCTTACCTCAAAAAATTGAGATTCTTTAACAATATTACCATTGAAATTATTATATTGACATAGTAATTGATGTTTTTTATTTTTTTTATTAAATACTAAAAATATATAAAATTTAATAATTAATTATGATAATTGGATAAGATGGACATAGATTTATCAATCATGATTCCGATCCGTATATACAACTAGGACAAAAAAATTCCATGTTTAATAATTTTTTTAGAAAACAAATCGCCTCATCTCGTTTCACTAAAGTTTATATGAACTAGTTTTTTTATATTATGTTTCTGTTGCAGTATATAAGAAAATGATATGCACTGAGGTGCAATTGTTTTTAAATTTTTTAGTATTTGTTATTTTTAGTTAATATCATTTTATTTTATAAATAATAAAGCTCTAGTATTATATTATGGGCAAAATTTAAAAAAGGTGTTAACAAATAAGAATCAATGGAATGGGTAAAAGAATATTACAAAAACATTAAAGAATAAGTGGTAAGTAATGATTTATTTCGAGATGATGATGCAAATCTCTCTAATTACAACATAAAGGTTAACAAAAATTTCCTTTTAATCATCATCACAAAACTTAAATTCAAACTATATATCACCATCCACTATATTTATAGTCCTTATTTTCATTATAGATTTCAACAACACTAATAATGAATCATAAAATCTTTAAAATTAAGTTTCAATTAAATTCCAAAACTCAGAATAAACTCGCATCAAAAGAGGATAGGAATTTATCTTACAAATATTTTTACCCAAGTAACTAGAAATTAAAATAACATATATGCTATCCAAATTTGATGTAACAAATTAAATGTAGCTCATGCACATTTTTGTTTAACAAATCCAAATCTATCGTTAGCCAAATCAAACTCCACGTTAAAATTCTGCAGCTGAAAATCTCCCAAAACAATCGCCGGACCGCCGCCGAGCTGCGGCCCCGCCGCATTATCGGTGGTGAGGATCAAACAAACCACCTCACTACGAATAAAGGCAAAATAATTCTCCAAAGGCAATGCCATTTTTGCACCTCCTTTAAATTTAAAAATCAATTCCGGTACAATAACCGATTTTTTACCCGAGATATCAAAACACGGCCTTAAACCGGTCTTACTTTCCACGTCAGCAGCTCTGCTATAATTACCCATCTGTCTGGTAAACTCTCGTGCCACTGCCTCAAAAATGGGTCCTTCCATGAAAGTAAACGTGGAACCCGAATCCACAATAGTCCCTCCATTTCCATCGGACCCGGGTACCAAATAACTGTACGGAATCTTCACGTGCTTGTGCCCAACTATAATTTGACGTAAACCGACGTAGTAATATTCACCGAACGCAGAATTTGACCCTACCGGGTTCTTATAAAACGGAGTGTAGCTAAGACCCGAAGTTTTCGAACCACCCGAATTCGAACCGGTATCCAAAATAAGATTACTACTCACTGGCGCGTCGTCAAATTTGCGGGTAAGTAAACAGTAAGAGAATTTCTTGAGACCCAATTGGGAGGGTAACGATTCGGAGCTACGACCGAACCCGGCAATGCCGGCGGGTTGTCGGTTGGATAAAATGGAGCAGCCGACGAGGAAATCCGGCACCGTTTTGGTGGGAAATTTTAAAGTTTCTGATACTAAAAGCCCAACTGTGGAGCCTAAACCGTACTGGATTATATAAGGAGGGCAAGTTTGCGAACAAGATTTGTTTTTAGGATTACAGTCTTTGCACTGGGACTTGACATTGGGGCCAAAGAGCCATGAGCATTTGGGGTTTTGGCAGCCGATGAGCTTTGAAGAAGAGGAGAGCTTGGGGATATAAGTAGGGATCTGGGTCGGGTCAATGCTGGGGAAATTACAGTTTGAGCAACGGTAACGTGACGTGCATGGGAACCAAACGAGGCTGCTACCGGTGTCGAAAATGAAAGATGTGGTTTGTGGAGGCGTGCCGAAGCTGAGAGAGATGGAGTAGCCGCCGTAGCTATGTCCGGAGAGTGGGGTTTCGGTTAAGGAATTTGAAGAGTTTGTTTTGGTTTTGGTTTTTGATTTGAGGTGGTGGGCTCTTGAGATTGAAGATGAGGCTAGTGAGTTAAGGATTTTGAAGGGGTCTGATGATGATGACGAGGTGTGGTGTTTGGTTGGGAACGGAGAGAGGCGGACGGTGATGGTGGCGGAGGAGGTGGCGGTGGTTGCGGCGGTGACGGTGAGGAGGAGGAGAGAGAAGAGATAAATGAGATTGCAATGACAAGAATGTGAGCCATTGGGAATTTTTTTGGTTCTTTTTTGCTTATGAAATGGAAGTGCGTGAATGAGGATATTTGTTTATAGGAGTTGTAAAGTAGGTAACGGATAGAAAGGCCCGAATCATGTTCGATTTTGGTGCATGGTATAATTACCATTGTCTTGACAAAAAATTACAACACATGCCATCGGAACCTTCATTTTTAAGAAATTAAAAATTAATTAACAAAGAAATTCTTTAATGATATATGGGCGAATTCATATTATATTTCTAGATAAACTATAGGATAACTTTTTAATCATTAGATCCATATAATCCTAAACATCTCATTATATCAAGTGATTGATTTATTAAATTCCATGTTATGTTATGATATTTTGAAAATGATGATATGTTTGTTGAGTAGTGTAGGTGTCTAAATTTAGCTCTGTTCTATTTTTTTGAAAACGTTGGAAATCCTCTGTTAAATCATTTGACCCGATTTAAGGAGAGTAGGTAAAACCTCTAATTTTCTCAGACTCTTATAAGAAATGTACTCTCTAGATTCGAACTCATGACTTAACAGCCAAATCCTAAACCATTTGTCATCGAGTCACACCCATTGGGGACCACGTGTTGCTACTCTAATGAATATTCCTCATCAAATTTCCTTAATGGATCTAAAACTTGAACATGATTCTGAAGTGACATCACTCCAGAATGACATCACTTTAGAGTGACGACGTTATTCCGAGGTCAAGACACTCGGGGTTTTGTCCAATCCGATGTTAACTAATTCCATAGAGAATTTACTCTGGAATCCATTAATCAGCTAAGGGAATATAATGGAGGTACTCTGACCCTTATAATAACAATCCGACTCCAAACTCGAATGTTGATTGACATATGCCCAATATTTTTGAAATGGTGTCATTCTGGGATAAGTTCATTCTGAAGTCAACATATATACTCCGGATAGGGTCTAAATCAGAAATCTATGAATTAACAATGGAATATAATTGAGGTACTTCGACCCCTATAACAACATTCTGAAGTACATGAGGTCACACATAATAATCCAATACCATTGGACTTTATTGGCAATCAATTTAACTTAACATGCAATCTTACTTTCGCATGCATAATAACAGGTGGAATCACACATGACACTGTATTTGAGAATGTCTCGTGCCAAGTGCACACCATGCAATGAGAGAACAGTCCAGCAGTAGACATATGTCAACCAAAGATTGACACATTTACACACATAACCTTATATAAGCTAATGGGCTTACAGGAAATGGGGGACGTTTTAAGAAAAAAAAATATTGATAAAATGTTCAAAGTACGAAATGGAGAAAAAAATTTATAAGGAAAAAAAAAACTATAAATTAATTTTTAAACGAAAAAGGAAAATTCTAATTTAAACTTCGAAGTGTTAATTTTACAAGAAGCTTTTATTGGTTTTGAAGCAAAGTAAAATTAGGCCATCAAATATTTATTTATCGGCCCAGATCAAAAATAAACCTTAGAGAATCAAATTTAAAACTCATTAAGTGGTGCGGAATCTTATCATATTTTTTTCCCTGCATACAAGTAGAGTACATATCTTATTATACTTATTGAATAACGTATTATCTTTTATATATTAATTTCGAAATTTTTTGCCTCCATCCAACTTAAGAGTTGTCTTCCATACTACAGTTGAGTTAATATTTTATAGTTTAATTTTTAGGCAAAGTGATTGGACCAATATGATAAAACTTTTGATTACTATAATAGTTTTTAATTACAAGTGATTAATTAAAAACATTACCGTGTTATACATTATCCATAACTACATACATATTTTACAATTTATGTAAGCATACATTGTAAAACAAAATTAAACAAACACGATTAATTTATTGTTTTTTAGAGGTTTAGATATGAATGAAAAACATTACTACTAAACATTAATTTCTATCATCTATTAAAAGCTTATCAAATACACACATTGTGACATATTGAAATTTCGAGATACAATTTTCTGTTATTGCGAGCATCGAATGAGATTTATTTAACACAAAGTTAGCTATGAACTTGACCTCAATTATAAGGATCCAATGCCCTTCTTGAATGAGACGCTATTATGTATAGATCTAACTAATGATTCGAAAACAAAAGAACACGGTGATTGGCGGTGGCGGTGAACGTGGGGTAATCTTGGTAGTTTGAGCATAATTCAGCGTCAATTATTGAAAGTTGGACAAAAGGATCAAAGGGCGATGACGTGTCGCCAAAAGTCTTATTAGCCGTTGAAAGAGCATAATTTGGTGTGTAGGGTAGCCTGCGGACTGTATGATACAGACGTGGCGTACAATGAGCAAAAGAGGTTGATTCAGTTGTTTTCCAGTCTACTGAACAAACGTAGCCAAAAGTTTCGGTACTGTTTGATTGTCATTCTAGAGGAGGAAACGGGGCCAACAATGATTATCGAAGGATGATGGATCGAAGGTAGGGGTGGCAAAACAAATCAACGAATCGAATTCGTGACGAATTCTAAACGTATCGAATTGTAATGCATTAAATTTGAATTCGATTCGTTTATTAAACGAATCATGATATTAGGATTCGGATTTGGATTCGATTCGTTTAATAAACGAATATTTGTATTCGATTCGTTTATTCGTTTACATAAATCAAATGAATCGAATCGAATTTATTATTCGTTTATTATTCGCATCCGATTCGTTTTTATTATCGCATATGATTCGTTTAATAAATCAAATATCGTATTCGTTAATAATCGATATTCGTATTTGATTCGTTTAATCAAAAAAAAAATAAAATAAAAAGATTGAAATAACACGAAAATGGACAATACCCAGATCATGAAATTGCTAGCTAAGCTCATTTTGGAAGATTTTTCCTCATATCTGGGTGACCAGATCGTTTTTGTATCTGTGTATTGAGTTTTAAATGGAGATTAAAAAATGAAACTACAGTGATGTAACAAAAGTATGATATCAGTGGCAATATAGAAGTACAAGTATGATAGCAGTAGCAACATTTTTTTTTCTCTCCTTCACTGATGCTTATTTCTGGTTTGCCGGATTTGGGTACTCGCCGCCATGCTGTGGGTCGTCCGGCCGTCAGTTCTGTTCTCGGCCAGCCTTTTGATTCCCCTGTGTCAGTCGTCGTTTCTCCCATATTGGACCATGTTTCGAGTTTGCCTTGTTATTCTTCGGGTCCATTGAACTCTCTGGGTTCCGGCGGTAGTTTGGTTTGCTCGCCGGCGCCGGTGTCTTTGCAGGGTGTTAAGCTTACTATTTCTGGTTCTGCCGATTTCGTTCCTTCTGCTATTGACTCTTCGACTCGAGGCAGTGGTAATGGGTCTGGTCTTGGCGTTGATGGTGGTACTGGTGGTAGTTTGGTTTCGTGTGTTGTGGGAGCTATGACCGGTGGTAGTTTGGGATGTGGTAGTAGTGGTAGTGATGTTGTTCTTGGTGTTGATGGTGGTAATGGTGGTGGGGGCTATTTGTAGAATTTGAAGAGGACAAGTTGAAGAAAAATATATTCTCTCTTATTATTTACAATGACATTTAGTACTATAAATACACAATGTTTGAAATTTGAAATTGGAAAGAGATTAACTACTAGATAAAAGATATAATTACAAAAGATTCAAAAAAGATATTACTTGATTTTCTCCCTTCAATTATCTTGATTATGGAATCTTATCATGCCCCCGCAAGATGGACGGTCGTGGAGAGAGTCCGATCTTGGACTTGATTGAATTGAAAGGAGACCGAGCAAGCGGTTTGGTGAGGGCGTCCGCCAGTTGATCAGCTCCAGAGATGTGGGAGACCCGGAGTAGACCATTTTGAACTTGTTCTCGGATGAAGTGGTAGTCAAGCGCGACGTGTTTCATGCGTGAGTGGAAAACAGGATTGGAGCATAGATTGGTTGCCCCAACATTGTCACAATAGATTACTGGTTGGAGAGAGAGAATGACACCAAGTTCAGTAAGGATAGCACAAATCCATCTAAGTTCGGCAGCAGTGGAGGCCACTGATCGGTACTCGACCTCAGTGGATGAACGTGCAACAGAGCGTTGTTTCTTGGAGCTCCAGGAAATATGATTATGACCCAGATAAACTATGTAAGCACCAGTGGAGGTGAAGTCGTCCTTGTTGCCAGCCCAATCAGCGTCGGAAAAGGCATGGAGTGCGAGAGGGGAGTTCCGGCGGAGAAATATGCCATGGTCCAGAGTGCCACAGAGATATCGTAGTAGACGCTTGACTGCATGCCAATGTTCATCGGTCGGTTGATGCATAAACTGAGAAAGTTTGTTTACAGTATAAGCAATGTCTGGTCGAGTGAGGGAGAGATACTGGAGGCTCCCGACAATAGTTCTGTACTCGGTCGGATCAGGTAAGGGAGATCCAGATTGTAACGTGAGTGTCGGGTTTGTCGCCAGAGGAGTTGAGGCTGGCTTGGCGGTAATCATGTGGGTTCTGGTGAGCAGATCGGCAATGTACTTGCGTTGACTAAGGAAAAGATCATCGTTGTGGCTAGTAACCTCCACCCCAAGGAAATAAGCAAGTTGGCCAAGGTCCTTGAGAGAGAAGCGCTGAGAGAGTTGGTCTATGAATCGGCGGACAGTTGCAACATCATTTCCAGTTATGATGATGTCGTCGACATAGACTAAGAGATATAGTGTGGTTTGGGCGTTGGTGAAGATGAACAGTGAGGTGTCGGCCATTGAGTTGGTGAAGCCGGACTGTAGAAGAAATTGACGCAGTTCATGGTACCATGCTCGAGGAGCTTGTTTGAGGCCGTAGATGGCTTTGCGAAGTTTGCAGACGTGATTGGGGTGATCCCGATCAATGAAGCCCGAAGGTTGTGACATATAAACATCTTCAGTGAGAGTGCCTTGAAGAAAGCATTGTTGATGTCAAGTTGTCGGAGAGACCATCCTTGACTAACCGCAAGACTGAGAACAATCCGAACTGTGGTCGGCTTGATGACTGGACTGAAGGTTTCATAATAATCCACGCCAGGTCGTTGATGGAATCCCTTGGCAACTAATCGAGCTTTGTACCTGTCAATAGAACCGTTAGCATGAAATTTGGTGCGAAAAATCCACTTACAGCCGACCAGGTTCTGGTCGGAACAGGGTGGCACCAGTTCCCATGTCCCATTGCGAAGTAGTGCATTATATTCTTCCGACAAAGCTTGGCGCCACTTAGGGTCCTTGAGGGCTTGGGTAATGGTGGTGGGTTCGAGTGTAGGTTGCAGAAGCTGGGCGTGAAGGTTAAGTTTTTGAATTGGTTTGTGTAGGTTGTGCTTGGAACGTGTGACAATGACACGGGGTAAGTCGGAGGGTTCATTCGGGTGGTCGGGTTCGGTTTGGTCGGGTATGGGATGTGGAGTTGAGTGTGCAAGAGGTCGGTTTTGTTTTGTGTGGTCGGTCTGGGATGCTGTAGTTGTGGGGTCATGTGTTTGGTTGGTTTTTGTGTGGTAGGTGTTGGGTTGTGTTCGGGAGTGTGCATGTGGTCGGTTGGTTTTTGTGTGGTCGGTGTTGGGTTGTGGTCGGGAGTGATCAGATGGAGTGTCGCTGGTTGTGCTTTTGGGGAGGGTTGATACTTGGTTGTGTGTATGAGGTCGGTTGTTATGTGGATTATTGGTTAAGGGTGAGTGACTTCTGTTCGTAGGGGGTCAGTCGAGGTTAGATTGATCGTCGAGTTGTGGTAATTGTGGAGTTGTTTGTGGTCGGTCAGGATTGGTTTGATTGGTAAGTGATGATGATGCTCGGGATTGGTTATGCCCGATAGGACTTCTGTGGTCTGCTGATGCTTGTGAAGTGGTTGGACCTGTGGGAATTATGTGAGATGGAGGGTGAGGTTGGCTCGGGGCATTGATGGGTGTGGAATTCTGTCGGGGTGTAGAGTCGACATTCTGCAATGGTGGGTTCAGGACCGGTAAGGTCATGGAGCACCATTCAGAGATGGTGTAAGGAGTGGCCCGGGAAGGAGACAAAGGAGTTGTGGCAAAGGGAAAAATTGACTCAACGAAGCGGACATGTCGGGAGGTGTAAAGACGATTTGTGGAAGGCTCGAGACAGAGATAAGCCCTCTGAGTGAGAGAATATCCTACGAAGACACAAGGAGAGGACCGAGACTCAAGTTTGTGAGATGTGTATGGACGGAGCCAAGGGTAACAGAGACAGCCAAAGCTGTGAAGTTTCGAGTAGTTCGGCATATGACCGAAGAGTTTTTGATAGGGGGAGTGATGGTGTAAGGTCGGTGTGGGCATGCGATTTATAAGATATATTGCAGTGGAGAACGCAAATGACCAATATGAGAGAGGCATGGAGGAGTGAGTAAGAAGAGAAAGACCTGTTTCGACGATATGTCGATGACGACGTTCAGAGTACCCATTGTGTTCAGGAGTGTGAGGAGGAGATGTGAGATGGGAGACCCCATGGATTTTTAGGAAGGAAGAGAGGGCTTGGTATTCCCCCACATTGTCAGAGTAGAGTGATATGATAGGGCGATTGAAGAATTTTTCGACCAGTGCCTTGAAGCGCACAAAGACATCACGGGTGTCGGATTTTCGTTTTAGGGGATATAGCCATATGTATTTGGTGAAATGGTCGATGAAGATTATGTAGTATTTGAAGTTGTCGAAGGAGTAGACCGGGGAGGTCCATAAATCTGTATATATAACTTCAAGAGGCGCAGAGGTAGTAAGAGTGGAGGTAGAGAACGGTAATTTGTGACTTTTATTGCATTGGCATGCATTACAATGATTATTTGAATAACAGGAATTAGAGACAGATGAATTAAATGAAGACATGATGCGTTTGAAGATGGACGACGAGGGATGCCCGAGCCGATGATGCCACTCAGGTACAGTTGTGCTGACACTTGGAAAGTCGATTAGAGGAGACCGAGCGGGGGTGGTCGGCCACTCGTGGACACCATCCTTAGTTCGACCCTGCAACAGAACTGCCCCCGTGCGGAGATCCTTCACATGAAAACAAGAGGGTAAAAACTCAATGGAAGTGTTATTGGATTTGCAAAATTGTGAAATGGAGATGAGATTACGTTTCATATTGGGTACATATAAAACATTGGATAAGGTGAAAGAGTTAGTTAAAGTATTAAGAAGGTAGAACCATGGTGGGAAATGGGCAGGGCAGTGCCGTCACCGATCATTATTTCATCTGTGCCGTCATAAGGATAATGGAGGGCAAGGTTGTTCAGATCAGTAGTGACATGATGGGAGGCTCCACTGTCGAGAAGCCAGTTTGGGTTGGATGAAGAGGTGGTGGTAGCATTTGCTTGATATTGCCAGGGACTGGGCGTGCGAGGGTTGGAGGAATTGGTCGACCTGGTTGGTGGTTGCGCACCGGGGAATTGTTGGCGGAAGAGAGGGCATTGGGAGACCACATGGCCTTGATTGCTGCACCATTGGCAACGACCAAGAAAAGGACGAGGAGGATGTCGCTCGGTTCTAGTGTTTGTGGAAGTGTTTCTGGGAAGTTGGTGGTTGGTGGTTGGTGTAAACCGACCGGTCTGGGCAGTGTTACTTGGATGTGGTCGGCTGTAGGTCCGCACATTGGTGGGATGCGCGGATGCCGGGTGGGAAGGGGTGCTGGTCCTGTTGCGGAGAGATACTCCTTGTTGATGAGTTTTTCATGGAGTTCATCAAAGAGAATAGTGGAATCACGGCCATTGACAGAGTCGATGATGGACTGATAGTTATCGTCAAGACCGTCAAGTACTTTTTCAATTAGATCTTCATGGTCAAGAGGTTTACCAAGGGCGGCAAGTTGATCGGCTGTGGTTTTGATGAATTGCATGTATTCGGTAATGGTTTTAGGGCCTTTGGTGATGTGTTTAAGATGATCTTTGAGTTGTTTGATGTGACCCCGAGATGGACGGGCATAGGTGTTGGCAAGTGTTCGCCAGGCTTCATAGGTGGTGGTGGATTGGGTGATGAGAGGGACTAGCGATGGTGATAGGGTGCCGACCAGAGCTGCAAAGATCAGTTTGTCTTGGCGTAGCCAGGTATGATATTCGGGATTTGGAGAAGTGACATTATTGGTGGTGACGGTACGTTGTGGGGTTTGATGATTTCCATCAATGTGTTTTTGTAAATCGTAGCCGATGAGAATGGCTTCAATTTGGGTTTTCCAGGAGAGATAATTTGTTGATGTGAGTTTGATTGAGTTGTGGATGGCAACTATGATCAAAGGTTTTGTAGGTTCTTAGGTGTTGGGGATGACATTTTGGGTACCGTCGGAGGTCATTGGAACGGAGGTTGGAGATTGTGGAGAAAAAAAAACTAGAGAATGGATCTGGGCTCTGATACCATGTAGAATTTGAAGAGGACAAGTTGAAGAAAAATATATTCTCTCTTATTATTTACAATGACATTTAGTACTATAAATACACAATGTTTGAAATTTGAAATATGAAAGAGATTAAAAAATCATGTCATTTATCATTAACCTTCGATATGGTAAATCTAAAAAACAATCAATTAAAAAGATTGGGGTATATATTATAAAGTTTATTCACACTTATATATATATATGATAGACTTGAATCTCTATCACTTGGTGGTTTATATTTTTCAGCATGTTAAATTCAAGGATTCTTTCAAATAATGTCAGTAAGGATAAATTTAGGTTATGTGATGTGACCTGAGGTTGTGCTTCGATGTCAATTTTATGGAAAATGAATAATATCATAGCCATTTTCTTATTTAGTTATTATTTTATATGAATAAATATAATCAAGGATTATTATTCATCTGTTCATCTCATACTCTTCGTAAACCATTATTTTTTGAAAATTAAGAATGACAAAATTTATATGTAAGGAATCTAGCCCACAAGGTAAATGTCACATCCCAATTTCTCATGATGGGAGGTCATGATCGGCATGAGATGGTTTTACGATCTCCTTGAGCCTCATGACTTGTACAAACGTGACGTGTAACCATTAATAACTTAGTTATCTAACATTTAATACATGTATGACTGAGCTACAATGCACATGAAATACTTGAAACATACTTGATATAACTATATAACATTATTATTCGCACAATTTTTTTGTTAATACGCGTGTAAAGTTCCAAACCTCCTGAGACCTCCCAGAAAATGGTGTTTGATTCCAAGAAAATGCCTTCAAGGGGCGCAAGCACACAGATTACAGCCCTAAGGATTACAAAGCTAAGAAGCACATTAAACTTAAACTACTTGCTCAAAACATGTGACATTACAAACAAAAAAAAAAATATCATGTCATTTATCATTAACCCTCGATATGGTAAATCTCACAAACAATCAATTAAGAGATTGGGGTACATATTATAAAGTTTATTCACACTTATATATATATATGATAGACTTGAATCTCTATCACTTGGTGGTTTACATTTATCAGCATGTTAAATTCAAGGATTCTTACAAATAATGTCAGCAAGGATAAATTTAGGTTATGTGATGTGACCTGAGGTTGTGCTTCGATGTCAATTTTTATGGAAAATGAATAATATCAGTCATTTTCTTATTTAGTTATTATTTTATATGAATAAATATAATCAAGGATTATTAATCATCGGTTCTTCTCATACTCTTCGTAAACCATTATTTTTTGAAAAATAAGAATGACAAAGTTTATATGTAAGGAATCTAGCCCACGAGTGTAAATGTCACATCCCAATTTCTTATGATGGGAGGTCATGATCGGCAGGAGACAGTTTTACGATCTCTTTGAGCCTCATGACTTGTACATACGTGACGTGTAATCATTAATAATTTAGTTATCTAACATTAAATACATGTATGACTGAGCTACAATGCACATGAAATACTTGAAACATACTTGATATAACTACATAACATTATATATATATATATAACATTATATATATATACATATATATAAATCATGTATTCGGCCACATGGCCTAACATGGTAAATGCATATACATGTAGACCCCTGAAATTATATTCCTAATGAATGTAGCTGGTGTCCATCTTCTCCAAAGCTTGTCATCTGCATGTATGAAATCCTGCAACATGAAAATGGAAAAGTCGTATGAACGACCCAATGAATGAACGCTAAAAGTGAAGCCTAAAATACCGTACTTGAATACGATTCCATTCAAATTGAATTCATAAAATCTATAACTTATAATACTGAGATCACATACTGATGAGAACCAGCCTAGAACAAGTCAATCAAACACATACGAGATTGAAATCGTTCCCGAGAAAGCTAAGATAGTTTGGTCTCAAACTCTAAACCTATGAAGAACAAGCAATAGATACCAAGAGTGTTAAAGAATGCCTCAAAGGGTTATCAAGTCTTTGTTAAGCCAAATGCAATGAGGACAAGTTGAAGGTTACTCAAGTCTCACGAAAATAATGTTTTTTATTATTGAAAGATAGGTTCTTAATTAATTATCAATTACAATGAATAATGTCCATTTAAATATGTGGTTAACTCTAATTCTTCACAAACATAATAAAACACTAGTAAAATAAACATAATAACACATAAAATCCTTTAAATTTTCGTGCATGGGCTTTTAATTTAATTAAAATTTAGCCCAATACTTAACCATAATATAATCTTAAAAACATAAAATAAAAAAGCTATAGAGATAGATTTCGTCTGTATTTTGTCCAAAAAAGAGTCTGAATTTGACATTGACGTAAACTACAAGGTTTTAGATCTCTGAGTCTTCTTTCCAGTGCAACTTGAATCACCAAAATTGGACATCAGATGAGAAAGTTACAGGTAAAATACGAAGCATGTGCAAATCTCATCATTGCTAATGCACCACTCGAAAATTAAGACCAAAATCAATCAAGGCAGCCCATGCACATCCAAGACCTATTCCATACATGCCTTATACAAGCCTTCATATAAAGTCTCATACATGGCCCAAGCTCCAGAACCCAATGAATCTTCCGAATCTACCAAAAAGGCTCAAATACACCAATCTGACTAAGCCAATTCTAGATTATATTATTCTCATTCTCTTGAAAAGAATTTGTCCTCGAATCTGTAATCGAATCATAGATAATAATGATAAAATCAATTGGACAACAATCCTGGAACAAAGAATAAGCACATGGAAGATAAATATCAATATTAGGAAAAAAAAATCATTCTCCCCATTTTCCCATTGTCTTTTTCAAACTCTCTTTTAATTTCACTCTCTCGCCCATTGAGATTCCTAATTATATTCACATTCTCAATCTCATTCACAAAAAATCCTTCATGCTTAAAACTCATAAAATTCTCATAAGTATTTATTCCAGTATTTCCGGACTCATTACTCCCATTTGGATGCTCAAAACTCTCAACACATTTGGCTACACATGTAGTTTCACCATCAATCCATTTAGCCATGCATTGAGCTTCAAATTTATCATCACCAACAACAGCTAAGTCATCCACCTAATCTATAACAACAACATCTGCATCACACTCACTCTTCACTACTTGCTCACTCACTACCATGCCCATATTTCATCATTTTCATTCACAATATTTTCTAAGCACACGACAACACTTTCTTTTTTTCTCTTTTCCACCTCATTTCCCCATTCATTATTAATTGATTTGTATAGGCTTGTTGTGGTGTTAAAATAGAAAGAATCATTGACCTCCCCTATTTGACATAAATGTACATATTCATCTCAACATGATGTCACATTTGCCTATCGTACTTCCATGAACCGCCCAATAATATATGACAATCAAGCATAGGCACCACATCACACAATACCTCATCATGAAACCTCCTAGTAGTAAATGCAACCATAACTTGATACTTCACTTTAACCTCATCACAATTAGGAAAACCTCGCAACACATAAGGCTTAGGATGGTTTAGCAATGGTAACCTCAATTTCTCCACGAGACTGGCACTAACTAAATTAGCCCAATGTTCCTAATCAATAATTATACTACACACCTCATCTTTCACAAATACTATAGTACGAAAGATATTATCTCTTGGCTGCCCCATAATATCAACTATAGATGTTTACGGCTCGGGTCGGGTCGGGTCGGGTTTTTTGAAATTTTGTGATACCCGATCGGGTCGGGTCACAGAAAAGTCGGGTCACGCGAAGGTGGAACCCGATCGGGTTCGGGTCGGGTCGTTAAAAAAATAATTTTTTTTAATGAATTAATTATTTTGAAATATAAATATTAGTTATTTTATGTCCAAAAAATTATCATATATATAAAGTTTTAATACAGAAAAGTAATAAACAAATGAAATAATAGTAAAAACTTTAAAAAAATAATAAAATTTTTAGAAAATAATAAAAAATTTTATAAGGTCGATCGGGTTTTAGTATCAAACTTGTTGCCCAACCCAGATATTTCGGGTCGGGTTGAAATTTTGCAAATTTTTTTTGAACCCGCGCGGGTCGGTTCGCGGGTTGACCCGACCTTATGAACACCCCTAATATCAACCAACACACTTGACATCTTGACAAAACAAACTCAATAAGGAAGAAAATACTAAAAAAAATGACAAAAACAAATACAAGACATAAAAAAATCTATTTTTTTCCCTACAATAAAAAGGTTAGTAATAAAAAATAAATAAAACGCAAAAATCATCACAGTTCGCTCATGTTTATCACTCAAAGGCTTTTACACGAAACTAAGTTTACCCACACGCCACACTTGTCTTTTACCCCTCTTGCCCTCGGACAAATTCTCAAAAGATTTAAGCCTAGAATGGCTGAAACCTTTAGTTTTGTCCCAATAGCAATTGTTCAGCTTAATCGCAAGTTCAACAGATAGATAGAAACAAGCAAAAAAATAACAGGACTATGACACAATCACGAGACTTAATCAAGAAAATGGAAGAAAGAGAACAAGCTAGTTAAGTGCGCAAACAAACACGAAAGAAGAAAACACACACTCTAGATTGCGGCAAATAGGATAATAAGTAACCAATTTCATTCAAAATTTGGAATTTTAAAACAATTATAGGCAAATTAGTTTAATCAACTCGTCTCAACAATGCAAACATTGACAAAAAAAAATGCACATAGTTGAAATTTTGAAATTACGTTTGGTGTATTGGAATTTACCTAGTTTTCATTAATTCCCAATTTCTTTCACCAGGTTTACCGAGTTACCTACTACCACAAGGAGACATAAGGCTTTAGAACCCTAGGTCACGCAAATGGAAACAGTGATAAACGAGATTGAATGCAAAAGTAATTAGAGAAAACATGATAACAAAAAGACAATCGTAGGGCAGAACGAACACAAAAATAGAATCAATAAAACACATATAGTAAAAATGAAAATGCAGAAATAACACAACGCATAAAGCAATGAAAACGCAAAAAAAAAAAAAGGAAACACAAGATATATAACGCAAAATAGAAAAAAAAAAAATAGCACACAAGATATAATAAAAAATAAAAAATGAACTGACTATGTTATCATTTACTCATGATATAAACTGATGAGAACCTGCCTGGAACATACCGATAAAAGCAACACGAGATTTAAATCGTTCATAAGAAAACCAAGATAGTTCGATCTCAAACTCTAAATCTACGAAGAACAAGCAACAGAAACCTGAAATGCTAAGAGAGCGCCTCAAATGGTTAGCAAGCATTTGATAAGCCAAATGCAATGAGGACAAGTTGAGGGTTACTCAAGTCTCACGAAAATATTTTTTTTTTATTGAAAGATAGGTTCTTAATTAATTATCAATTGCAATGAATAATGTCTATTTAAATATGTAGTTAACCCTAATTCTACCCAAACATAATAAAACCTAGTAAAATAAATCCAATAACACATAAAATCCTTCAAATTTTCGTGCATAGGCTTTTAATTTAACTGTAAAATATAAGCTGCAAATATGATTGTACATGAAAACTAAAACTATAATCATATGTTGTAACTGTGAACGTAAACTGTAAATGTGGACATGAAAATGATGACGTGAGCTGAAACATAAGCATGATCTAATAACCATATGCACGTCTTGAAAACTGAAACATGACTTATAAACGTATACTGAAAACTGAAAACTTATAAACATGACATGCATGTTGTATCTTATAATTGAAAATATAAAAACGTGACGTATTTTGTAAGAGTGGAAATATTACATGAGTTATAAGCGTGATAACATGACATGAACTGAAAATGAGAAAACATAGCATGAACTGATATCGTGAAAACATGACATGAACTGAAGACGAGACGTGAGCCGCAGACTGGAAATTACGACATGTCTTATAATTATGAAAATATGGTATAACATGAAACGTGAAAACCTGACATGACTTATAAACATCAAATCATAGCTTAACATGTAAATTGTAAATATGACATAAACTGAATTGGAAACATGAAAACATATTGTGATCATGTATATTGAAAACGTAATATGAACTTGAACATAGGAAATGTGATATATGTTGGGGTTTTGGGCGATGAGCGCAGCAGAAGCGCGGTTCGGGCGAAATCGTAATTTAAAATTTTTTCAAATTACCGAATAAATTATTCAATATCTAATATGAATAATTTATTCATATTTCACCTAAAAATATTTATTTGATATCAAATAACGACATAAATATATATGAAACGTTGCGAAACTTTTACGAAAAATATTTTTTCCGCAAAATGACGCAAAACAAGTTTTGGACCGAACCGACCACCCAACACTTATGGGGACTGCCCAGGTCAGCCCCAATAGTGTTAGGGCAGTTCATGGGCTGTCCGAACAGTGACGAACTCACTGTTTGGACAGCCGTCACCCGGTTGGCTCAAAAGTCACCCGGTAACGTCATTTTTCGTCGTTTTCACTTATTTCAACTCCGAAACACTTTCCGAAAATTATTCCAACTCCCAAAACACATCCATTACATTCATATGACATCAAATTCATCATAAAAATTCCAGTTTTATCAGATCTGATCCAGAAACCGAAATTACCAATTTTCATGCATTAAATCCAAATTTTCAACATTAATCAAATTAATCTCAACACCAATTCAAGTCACCACATATGAATCACCCAAGAATAATTCTAGGCATTACAATAGTGGTCATAACACTATAGAATGGAAACATGTCATCTAATGATCAAATTGGCCTAATATTACAATAATATCAACCAAAACTATTTCACACATGCATAATACTTCCATTTCCATCCACCACAACCAAAAACCCCAAATTTTATAACAGAGAAGAAACCCTAGATCTCAATAGATCTTCAAGAAATATGAAACAAAATTTCTAAGCTTAGGGAGTAGAGGAATTACCTTTAATCTTTTATTTTCCTAAGCCTTTTCTTTGATTTTCTTCTTTATTTTCACTTGATTCATCAAACAAGCTTGAAACCCATTTCATATTTGGTGTTCTCGGCAATGGATAATGAAGAAGTGAGAAGACAATATTTTTTCAATTAAAAAATAGGTGTGACCGACTTTGAGGACATTTTTGTCCAATTAAATAATTTAATCTAATTAAATAAATAATAAGCTTTTTAGTGGCCAATCAAATTGACACACATTTAGCTTAATAAATTCATGACATGTAAACCAATAATAATTGGACAAAAATCATAACATTTATATTTAATTAATTAATTATTTAAATATTTAAAAATTAATATCCAAATAATCAATTAATATAATTATTATTATATATGTATTTTTATTTACAATAAATAACAAATACATATATTTATGGCATGTGTCAAAATCTCATTTGACTAATAATAAATGTGTATCTAATTGTATTATGTATCAAATACAAATACACAGTAATTACGATGGACCAAAATGCCTCTATGCATGTGTTATTGTTTAACCAATTAAACGATTCGAATTAACTCACTTAATTCGATGAAGTATTATAAATAATCCGTATTATTCATAGTGCGTTGCTCAAGTGCTCAACGAGTACACTTCATATTGTGGGACTCTCTAACTTTAGGTTTATCCGTCACGAAATCCAATTTCATGTCCATAATCCACCCACTGGTGAATTATGACGACCACGGATAATCTCGCTAGACTATACAAGCCGATGTCATTACATACGTATAATCCCCCCGTCACAGGTTATCCATATTATACCTGAGGTATAGATAAAAACATCAAACTCGTTCGGTATCATATAGTCGACTTTCAATTTATGATCTTTAAATAACACTCGGAACTAGTTTCCGAAATTATACCACGGCCATGGATTTACTAGATCGCAAGCACGTGAGGATGTTTATGCCCTGTACACATGACTGACAGATCCTATCTTGATACGCACTGAATATCTTGAGCATCACTCCACACCCAACGAACATGCGGCGGTCTGATCATGAATAGATCATTGACGTGACTGTCATCAAAGTGTAGAGGATAACTCATATATACCAATGTGGTATCTCAAGTCAGATGACCACTATGCTCGCTCAACTCGAGAAGATTCCTATTGACGTTGGTGTACCATCTATTAGGAAATCTTTAGTGAGTCGTTCAGTGTCTTATCAAATAAACACCTACATGTCTATACGAGTCTCCCGAGACTCATGGTTCACTGGGATAAACCATCGGACCAAGTCACGATATACGACATGTACTGGTCTCAGTGGATTTTACTAACCGACCCATATTAGTAAATCTTGACCATGAACTCTATTTAAGGATATAAATCTTATAGTGCGCTTCTCAATGTCAATTACAAACTACGTTGTAACTGCGCACTATATTGTAAATCCTAGGGTCTTTGTCTAATATACACGTATCACTGAACCTGATTCAGTTTCGATCTAATCGTAATCAGATATATAATCGTAATTAGATCGAATAAGTATATAAAAGACAATGGTGCTACCATAAAATTAGTAATGTTATGGAAAATAGAATTGCTCGTATTTATGAATCGGATATAAATACGATCCGGATTGGCACTCCGAGCACCAACCCTAACAATATAATCATAAAATGACAAATATATTGGCTTATGCACATGATGCCCGTACATGATTCATTTCCTATTTTAGAATATGTATGAGATGAACCTCGTTCGAACGAATTCCATAACCAGTACTTCTGTGATGAAGACACATAATTGAAACGTAAATCGTAAACATCTAGCGTATTAACATAAATTGAATACGTAAGCTGGAAACATACATATATGGCTTGAGAATGCATAAATTGAAAACGTACATGTTTAACCTGTGAAAACATGATTCATTAACATATATACGTGGACTGCGAACTTGTAAAACATTTACGAAAAACATGAAACATAACTTACGAAACAAAAAACGTAACTTATTATCTTAAAACATGATTCGTATATCATAATACTTACGTCGTATATAAAGCATATTACAATGTAAATAACATGAAAACATTAACTCACAGGACCGACGTCTTAATGTCCATGCACTTGAATGGAGCCGCAAGGATCCCCATGCGTGGAATTTATCATGTGTGCAAGGACGATTAGCATACTCAAACATATAATCCTAAACATGTGAGTGAATGTTGCGTGTGACTTATGCTGACAAGAAAATGTGATATGAAACAAATGCACAATATATCCGGGAACATACATCACATTGCGACGCTAGTCCGACCCTCGATTACATCGCCAAATACAATACAAATGGATAGCTCGCGGCTAGAATCCCATAACATATCTAACTACATCGTACCCCAAAATCATACTTTACTAACTACCAAAACAACATGAATTGGCTTATTATAAGCTTATAACATGAAAATCAATTCATAAACTAATAATTTCATATCATGGTAAAAACATCAAATTCTAGGGTTTACTCAGCCCAAATATATAATTTAATTCAACTCAAATCATGCATATATCATGTTAATAATCATCTATTTTAAGCATGATTAACTTGCTAATCACTCAAATTTATGAAAAATACACATGGGTCACAAATGTGTTTCAACCCTAACATGAAAAAACCATAACGAAATGCAAAAAAAAAAAAAAAAAAAAAAAAACTGAAATTGAGGTTGAGGAACTTACATGCTTCATTTGATGGTTGGCTTGATTTGAGGTAAAAAAAATTGACGAGGAACCGAGAGAAAGTGAGAAAGAAGTGTTTATATATAATCCAGGTCGTGACTGGTATGCCCGTCTCGATATTGGTATGCCGATTCCAGAAGCCCATTTTGAAGAGCAGAGTGTTTGAGATCGGTTTAATGACCGGTATGGTGGCTTAGGCTGGTATGGTGACCGATATATCGCTCACAGGGCATAATTCTCTTCATTATGCAAAACAGTCAGGAAAGTGCTCAATTTCAGCTTAGTTTTAGTCAAATTTTGAAAAAATGCTTAACATAAAAATTGTAGGTCTATGTCTTAACTTTCCAAGGATACCAAAATCACTGAAAACTGACACATGTAGCTCAAGTTATGGCCAAAATACCTAAAGTTGACCATGTATGCAATTGAAATAAATGAGTGCTAAACTATAAAATTATTTTGAGTTCCTGATAAGGGTTACACGGACAATGAACTCGATAATACGTGATTATATACTTAATAAAACTTCATGTATGTAAGAATTGACCGTTATGAACGTGTCATGGTAATCGGAGTGTTAGAATAAAATCCAATTTACCTTTAATGAAAATTAAGGATAAACGTCGAATGAAATAATTATGGAAACATGGGCACGAATTGACGAATTGAGCTTCTATAGAACAAGTATAGAATATGTAAGTACTCTCTATTTGAAATTCATTAGCCAATAATCATTTTAAAATTTTATATTTATTATCTGCTCATACTTAGTGCCTTACTTGTATCATTTCCACCTCTATAACAATGGGACCTGCACAACCTAAATAAACAAATAAATAAATAAATAATAAAAATAAAAAAATAACAAACAAACAAACAAAACATAACAGCGGTGTGTTGGGTGGAGACTGTCTCATTAGGAAACCGGACACGTGGATAAGGGAAGCATTTTATTAGAAGTGTTGCTCTCACCTGTCATGAACAATATGAGCGCATATACACACCTCATCAAGCCATCCCCAAAATTGACCCGTTGCAAGATATAATTTTTAAAATTACCTCATTATTAATTTTCAAATGCATTTATGGTCTAACCCAAAGGGGGTTGCCTCTGTGGTAATGGTTTTGAGTTTGAGTTGTTTGCTCCCTCTCAGGTTAAGTTCAAATCTCACTAGATGTATTTCCTTGTGACCATGTCCCCTGGTGTGAAAAGTCAGTGACTTATCCTGATATGTGTTGGGAAACTTCTAAGGGCACGGGGCACAGATCCCGTGGATTAGTCGAGGTACGCATGAGCTGGCCTGGACACCCCGGTTATCCAAAATATATATATATATATATATATATATGGTCTTTCTATTCTAACTGTGTTAAAATGATTGAACATTTTATCCAGTGATGTATTTGTGACATTTTGAGACACAATTCCATTGTTGAGTTAGGGCTCGTTAATTTGCAATTCCCCGTTGAATAATATGCTTCTAATTCAATAATTTACAATCATATATTTTGGACAAGCTGAATACACCCACCTTTCTAAAACACCACCGTTTGTTTTTTTTTTTTAACAAAAGGACTGTACACAGTAAATCGATTGGGGGTACTTAGGAATTCTTCAATTAGCCCAGATATGGGCCAGTCTTAAAAATCTCCAGCAACGTTGGTGGGCTAATTAGATTCATTTTGAGATCATATTCAATTTATTAACTGAGCTAAACAAGTAATAATGCAATAGCAGTGTGATCTCCTCGAGTTAGAATTCTCCTTTTTCTATTAAATGAAAATATTCTTTAACCAAATTTCCTTTTTTATTTTCTTTTTTTTGCCACATATTTTTCACCCTAATATTTATTGTGAAAATACACTGGTTTGACAATTGTGTGCGGTAATAGATCGTCTATATATAAGTCTTTGATGAGTATATTAAACCAATTATCTCAATTGTAATTTCTATTTACATACTTAAATGAATCTTCAGTGCTTTCGAATGCAAAGTAAAAAAAAAATAAAAAAAATCTTATCGTTAGCTCTCCCTAGAAGCTCAAATCTGTAAATAAATAATGTTGTTCGGCTGCTTTTATAACTTAAAAATAAATTACAAGAGAAAATGTAAGGCTTTGGCAGTTATTCGAAAATCAGCTGCCACTAAATAAATAAATAAATTCCTTTATGCTGTAGATATTAAAAGATGTTGTTTGATATAATTTTGATATGTAACATGAGATGCCTGTTATCATATGCATCACTTTAATATCTTTATTCTTGACTTGATTGCATAATTAAATACTTTCAATTAATAAATTGTAATTATATTTTATTTAATTAATATTCTATTTCTATTTGCGAGAATGGAATCGAAACTGAAAATCTACTGAAAGTATGAATACGATTAAATATTGAAATCCTTTTTACTCTAGTTGGATTTGGTTTAGATTCTGATTGCAATAAAGAACAATTTAAGGCAATTAAATAATATAAATAGAAATAATCAGCGGAGGAAGGTTTTAGATCAATCATATATTCAAAAGGAACTATGTCAAATACTGCATCCAAAAAAACAACTTGTAGTTATATATTTATGAACAAAACACTAATCAATACATAAAATAAAATAATCTTCACATCGTAATTTGGAATCTAAAATATTTATGTAAATCTTAGTTATTGAATAAATTAAGTATTAGAAAAACAATTTCGTTGAAAACTAAAAAGCTATGAAAATGTCCAAGAGTATCATTATCCTCACATAAGTTGGGAGGTCAGATCAAATCCCTCGAGATAGATTTGAGTCTATAGAAACATCATGATCATGAATCTAATATACTAAAATTAATTTATTATGATTTGGTTTCTTAAATTATTGGCACTTTATTTTTTTTTTAAATCGTCGGAAATCCACCGCCAAATTACTCATTATGAGCTTAAGCGGAACAGGTAAAATATCTGGCTGTCTCAGGTTCTTATTAAAAAAACACAATATCTGAATTCGAACCTAAAACATTAAGGTGAGATTTTGAGCCATACACATCAAATCACATCACTTGGCACTTTATCTTTAATCTAATTTTCTAACTTTTCCTCATCATATGCTCTTCAGTTTTGGGAAAAAATAAAATAAAAGGTTACATGATAAAGCAAATATCTAATGAAGATATGTTGATTGAACTTGTTCCATTTTTGCATGTCATGCACTTAACCTTTTTTGCCTTTTTTGAACAATTAATAGAAGTTCAAGTTCATGCATGCACATTGCAGAATACCAATTTGATTTATTTTTGATTACGACGCAAACCAGACACCGACAATCAGTGGTTAAATACGCAAATTTTGGACCATTGATGATGATTAAGATGAGCAAAAATACATTACCTTAAATCACAATTAAAGTGATTATGACTAATTAACTTGAGAATCTAACATATAGATCTCGATGAGTGTCAAGTATATTCCATAAGAAATCCATTAGCAAACATTGTAAATGCTCCCAGATTTTATTTATTTTCATAATTTTTTTTAATTATACATGACATAAAACAAACAGAAAACGATTACTTTTAAATCCACGACTAAATTCTTGAAAATTACAAATAGCTCAACTCCTTAACCGTCAATTATTGATATACCTGATTTTAGATCAAAATACAGTCGCAATTTTCAAATCTCGAGAAGAGAAAGAAGATAAAAAATGGTAAAGGAAGATGATATTTGCAGAAATGAAAAATAAGATGATGTGTGATGATGAAGAAATTAATCACAAATATCATGTGTTAAAATTATTTTTAAATTATAAAATATTTATATTTTTTTATAATTAAATTTTATTATTTTTTTATTCTCACGAATATCAATAAAAGAAAATGGCAAGGCAAAAAAGTGACCGATAAATGACATGACAATGGAAAACACATCAGCTCTCTCCTTCTTTTATTGCTTGGATAATAACATTGGAATCCCCAGGTCTTTCTTAAATCTATCGTAGTGTTCTTAAATATATCAAATAGATTCAAAAGCCTCCCCTAAGTATTCATAATCCACTTACCAAGATATCTTCTTAGTCGGTATCTCATATTGAGATAATTTTACATCTTAATTTAAAAATTATTATAAAATTTTAGATAATTTTTTATCTCGAATTTATTATTAAGATTAATAAATCTCAAATCTATCATATTGGCCAAACCTATTGACATCTTAATTAGGACATAAGATTTTACCCTTACAATGTAACCATATAAGGGTTTGCGTTTTGTTGATGATACAAGTAGCATCTGCTTCGAAATTTAGTTTATGTTAAAATAATGCTTATAGATGAAGTATTTGATATTTAAAAAAAAAAAAAAAAAAAAAAACAAAGAAGAAGAAGAAGATAAAACTGTTCCTCAATGGTGAAATATTAAGAACTATGGATTCTTTTGTTATTATCCCACTTTCTAATTTTAAGTTTTCGGAGTCACGTCTCTCTCTCCCCGTGCAATTTATATTGGTCTCTGTTTGGTTTATTTGCCGGCGGCTTGTCGCACGTGTACACTGTCGTGGGTCCCCAAAATCTGACACTTATTATCCTTGTGGGTGCCGTCTGTACTTTGCTTTTCGCCGTTAACTTTTATTTTGCGGGGGACGCCGTTTTGTACTCAGATGAATCCAACGGTCTGTGTGCCTCCACGTTAACGGTGGTTTGGAAGAACTGTCGGCAGAATTAATGGGGGTGAAATTTGTCAAAAGGACAACAAAATGTTGATAACACAATATGATGGGTCGTGTTTAGGGATGATAATTTTACCCACAAATCCGCAAATCCGCAAAAACCCGCCCGCAATGGGTAGGATTTGGTAAATATATTAGTCGGTGCGGTGCGGGTTTGGTAATTTAAAGCAGAACCCGCTGCGGGTGCGGTGCGGGTTTGGTATTTAAGAAAAAAATGCGGGTATCCGCTGCGGGTATCCACATACCCGCAATATTATTTTTTATTAATTAATATTTTTAGGACAATATAAAAAAACCTTCATATAAAAACAACTATTAAAACTTAAACCTAAAACACTAATCCACAGTTCCACACTCCCACTCAGCAGCAGCCCGCAACCTGCCCAACTGAAGATTTTTTGCATGACTATTATTTTTTTTCCTAATCACACATGTTAATAAAATTATAATGCAAAAATTTGGATTAAGTTCACATAATCAGAAACGGGAGATGAGCAAAATAAGCTAGTGTTTGCTGCAACTTCAGTAGCTTTCCTGCTTCTTCATTACACTTACACCACTTGAGCCTGGTAAGCATCACTTTCATTACACTTAGCATAAAAAAAAAATATGACCAAAGGTTGATGATTACTTTTTAGCTTATTGTCGATTGAGTTGGCTAATTTAGATCATTATAATTATGAAGGGAAGAACTCGTTTTAATTATATTTATATGAAAAAATAAACATATGGTACTGAATCTTTCATACATTATGTTATCTATGTACTGTATATACATACATTGCATGTTGTATATGTCAAATGAAAAATAAATGTGAAAACTACAGCTAGCAATTAAAAATAAATTATTTAATTAAAAAAATTATATTATTAAGAACACAAAGTAATTCAATATTTTAAAAACCCGCAAAAAATCCGTTGGGTACCAGTGCGGGTTTGGTAATTTATTTTTATATGCGGTGCGGGTTTGGTAATGAAAATTAAAACCCACAACGGGTATGGTGCGGGTTTGGTAATTTATTTACATATGCGGGTGCGGGTTTGGTAATGGAAAACCCGCACCATACCCTACCCACTGCCATCCCTAGTCGTGTTTCTCATATGTACGTACAAGTGTGAACATATATATTATTTGAAATATCAAGTTATTTTTAATGTGTGTTCGGATAAAACTAATTTAAGTAATGATACTAACAAATTTACACTCACCTTAATTGAAGCGTCTAAATTCTCCGAAATTAAAAATGTTTAAAATCATAGTATATAAATTTTCTCAAAATTTAAATTATGCTCTGGTACTTAAGTAGCATTTATAAACTAATCAATATTGATTTGTTTTCAAATTTTAAAAATTTACAGGCATAAAGTGTGTATAATGAAATATAATGTAGATAGTTTAACACTCACTCGAGGTAGGAAGTCATCAACAAATATATGAAATTAATTGAATGGAAATTTGTACATTTTTTTGGTAATTCTATTTCAAAATCTGAACAATATGACTCTAAAGATAAATTTTGTTACGTGATCTC
This sequence comes from Zanthoxylum bungeanum, assembly GCA_019454045.1. Lineage (NCBI taxonomy): Eukaryota > Viridiplantae > Streptophyta > Magnoliopsida > Sapindales > Rutaceae > Zanthoxylum > Zanthoxylum bungeanum. Next base: position 192,977 of record SKCR01030668.1, on the reverse strand, counting down.
AACCGTATTGACAAGGCATCTCAATATTTCACGTTGATTATAAATTTAGGTTAAAAATAAGAATTTTTATTATTAATTTTTTTTTTTTTAAATATACATAATTAATAATCATTATAATTAAAATATATATATATATATATATTTTCATCAAGTGTGTAATTTAAGAACTGGTTTGGTTTTGGTGCTCTTATCCATCGGATTTCTGAAGAATGTATCTAGTCTAATCAACACATCAGTCAATCAAGATGCATAAATTGTGCAAAAAAGAGTAATGATTACTTCCCTCTGGGTACACACATCACATCAGATCAACATTGAGACATTAACGTTGGGCGAATAACATGTTAGTCCCTCCTCCTATTTTTATTTATCGTTCATGTTCTTTAAAAGTTTTTATTATCTTATTGCATCCATAGGCGACAAGAGGTAACAAAAAAAAATACATGATTGAAATATAAATGTGATAGTTTAACGAGTGATGGTGTGGTTAATAGATAAACATGTGATGTAAGATCATTAAAACATTAGGATATGTAGCTCAAATCATGAGAGGATTAGGATTATTCGTGTAATAAATTTTGATGTGAAAATTCCATATCTATTTTTTGAACCATATTATCTTCTAAATGAACAAAATGTATATTATTTATAAATTAATAGTTATGATTTCAGCCTTTATGTTAGTTAGTAAACAAACAAGAAGGTATAGCATTAATCGTTTATTAAAGAAGCTTATCACTCTTATTTTTAAACGGAAATTACTCTCCAATCATATCATAAGTAGGAAAAACTATATTATGTTTCGGGTGTATATGTCTTCTCTCTCACAATAGCTGGGTCTCATAACTGTGTGAGATGCAGCTGCTATGAGAGAGATGACATATACACCCGAAACATAATATATTATCTCCATAAGTGAATCTAATAAATTTTTCAATGTTTTTTTTAATTAAACAATATATGTAACATCCAATTTCCATACAATTAATATTCAAAATCAACGCTTTACACGAGGTGGTATATCATGTGCCGAGTGTATATGTCATCTCTCTCACAGCAGTCGGGCCCCACATAATTATGGTACCCTACTGCTGTGAGAGATATGACATATACACCCGGCACATAATATAATTTTCGGCTTTACACAAACTAAATTTATATTGGCAATGAGAATGTTGCTCGTATTGGTTATCATTAAAATGTTGGTCGTATTGGCCATCATTTATGTGTTTTGTTGGAATATTTGATTTTTTTTTTTATATTACATTATATGACGGCAGTGCTTTTTTATTTTGTTTGAATCTAAAACTGAAATGTATTATTCCAAATTGGTAACAATACAAGATATATTTGAAGGAAAATTATCTTTCCAAATAACATGTGAATGAGCTTTAATAGCTTCCTTAGCTAAAACATGGGCAATAATATTACTAGATCTAGAGGTATAACAAATTTTTGACTATGCAAAACCTGCTAACATCTCATTAATTTCTTCAATGATCCAAAAAACTTATGTCTTGCTGCCCTTCCTGTTAGAAACCCAGGTGACGACATTATGACAGTCCGTCTTAACGCAGAAAGGTTGAAAACTATTCTCATCTGCTACTTCCATCCCAAACAGAACTGCATCCGCTTCCGTTGCTTCCACTCCTCCATTAAATCTGACTTTTTTAATTGCTGCAGCAAGCACAATACCCTCCTCATTTCTTATAACCACCCCATGTCCAGCTATCTGGTTATAAATATCCACTGATGCATCTGTGTTAATCGTGAAAGGTTCTGTTGTTGATGTGGCTACCTTCACCTCTCTCGCTTCATCAACTACAGCCATAGTTGGGCATTGTATCCTTCTATATCCTGCCACCACTGCTTCTAGGGGTGGGCAAAAAAATCGACCAAACCGAACCAAACCGTAAACCGAACCGAACCGAACCGAATTTACGGTTTTTTTCTAACGGTTCGGTTTGCGGTTCGGATTGGCCCACCCCAAACGGTTTACGGTTCGGTTCAGATGCTAAACCGAACCGCACTTGTTAAACCGAACCGAACCGTTATAATTAAAAAATTATATATTTTTATAAAAAAAAATTTGCATTTTTATTTTAATTTTACTTTATGTTTTCTTTTTATTAGTATGTTAATACTTTTATTCTTAATTTTTTTGTTAATATATTTTTTTGTTAATACTTTTATTCTTAAATTTTTTTTTAATAATTTTATTCTTAAATTTTTTTGTTTTATTATTTATTCTTGAAAGTAAGTTGTTGGATTTGTCTCTTAATTAGAATTATGGTAGCATCATTATTCGAGCTAATTTTTAAAAAATACAAGAATTCATTGTGCCTCATTTTTCAATCCTCTATTGAGTGCATGTGTTCTCTGGAGTCACAGCTTACACCGTAGCACTTCATACTATTTGTTCGCTATATTAGTTTTGTTTTTTTTTTTTTTTGTCTTCACTTAATTGGATGATTTTTTTTTAAGTTGAATAATTCGTAAACCGAACCGAACCAATCCGTAACCGCTGGTTTAACAAATTTTCAATCCGAACCAAACCGTTATTTAATGGTTTGGTTTGAGAGGTAAAAAAACCGACCGTAAAATATGGTTTGGTTCGGTTTTTAGCAAAAACCGAATCAAACCGAACCGCGCCCACCCCTAACTGCTTCTACATTTGCAATTAAGTTGATAGGCTCCTATACTTTTCTTCCAAAATTAAACACATTTATGGCATTCCAACAAATTGCTACTGCCAACTCCATGTCCCGCAACCCAAACATCTCGCTCCAATGTGAAAGAATACTTAAAGGATCTCTGTTAGCTGTAGTTTTCAACTATGTGATTGCTTCTTTAAAAATTGATAGCTTCCAGACTTTAAATACCCGTTTACAATCAAATAACGCATGGTAAGTTGTTTCAACTTCTCTTCCAGACTTTCACAAATCTGACATCTAGGGTTTTGCAGAATCTTCCTCTTCCATATGACGTCAGTGATTTGAAATTGAAGATGTGTTTGTTTTTTGGAACCCTCACATTTACGAATTCCAGCCATTTCAACTGCTCAGCCTCACATAAATTTATCTCCATAGGAAGTCGCACTCATGTCAACAGGGAATGGTTATTGAGTATGTACGACTCTTATTATAGCTATCCATATCTTTTAGAATTTCGAATCATATTTCGACCCGAGACTCAAATTTTTGACTTACAAGTCCATATAAGGTTTTTAAATCCACAAATGGCCTGATGGTATACCATTGTTAGGTTTAGAATACTTATATGGACTTCAAATTTTATTTTCAAATCAAACCTAAGCTAAGTTATACTTAATATAATCCCATGTATGGATTTGAATGTATGCATGCCTAACAACTACTCGCATGATTGAGGCTTTTTACGATAAAAAAATCGTACGGGATTGAGAGATCATATATCATCTTAAATTAAATAAATGGTCTCAACAAAACGAAAGTTGGAGATGCACCTTTAGAAACATAGTTCAAAAATTTATCAGGACTACATTGATGTATCAAAATTAAAGCCCGGTTCAAAATTTGAAACAAATAAATAGAGATACTCGATCTCAATAATAAGGTGATGACTCAATTAAGAGGGTTTTAGCAAAATATCTGATCATTGGATTTAATGATTTTCATTGAAAACGTTTTTCAGTGATATAATAACTATGAATGTTTATAGGGCCTGGTCAAGATACGGTCGGGTTCTAAAAAATTAATAATGTAATTTCGACCTGATTAGACCCGATCTAACCCTTTTTTATGGGTCGAATCACGAGGTTTGACGATACGGCTCGATCCGATAGAACAAATATTTTTTTATAATTTTCTAAATTTTTAATTATTTTTTAAAGTTTTATGATTATTTAAGTTGTTTATTATTCTTTATCTTGAAATTTTATATGTATGACAAGTTTCGAAATATAAAATAATTAGTGTTTATGTCTCAAAATAATTAATATATAAAAAAAATTAGCCGACCCGACCCGATCAACTTTTCTAAATCAAATTTCAAATTCGGATTTACAATTTTAAATGACCCGACCCAATCAAATTTCGTAAAATTCCGATCTGATCCGTGAACACCCTAAATAATAACAACGACGACAACGATGATGATGATGTTGCTTTTATAAGATTATACATGTAGAAAACCGACCAAATACCCTAATATCATTTTGTGATTATACAGTCATTATATTGATTTTTAAATGTTTACAGCGCCATAAAATACCAACAGATTACTGACATAATTTACCAATGGAAATTTCTGTTGGTAATTTATCGTTATTTTATTTTTTAATATTATTACTTTTTCTTATTTATTACTGTCAGGGTTTTATTATTTAGTATTTGTTTTTTATATTAATTGTGTGTGTTACGTGGGTATATATTTACATATTGTTAATAGAAACAATCAACGAATGTGATAATCTTATTGAAACAGAATCTTTACAAACAATATCAGAAACTTATAAATAAAATTACAAACCAAACCAAAGACAGAACTTACAATTCAAGTAATCAAAATATATAAACTCACAGACTTGAGAATGAGGCTAGCGTAACGCTATGTCCTATAGCAGAATTTCGTCCCTACTCTTGTGCTTGTAGTTCTACGGACGTCTGCCACCAGGATTCAACAATCTGAAGTCGAAATTCTGCACGGAAATCGACCCCTGGCGAATCTACTCAATATCTTTTTTATTTAGTTTCCAAAGATCAGATGTGATAATCCACGTTTTTCATAAAAAAAGTATATCTCTTCAAATACACACTGTTCTATATAAATAGACAGTTAGAAACAGTTGGAGACTGATGCAGTGTTGATGACCTTTGAGTAGAGTTGTGTTCTTTTGATTTAAATTAAGATTTAAATCCAAAAATAAACAAAACAGAAAATTATTCCAAGGCCCATCTTTTGACCAATTAATATATATATTAAATATATATATTAATTATCATGCCAACCATACATCCAAACCATACACCCAAGCCCAAGCCCAAGCCCAAGCCTTATCATCCAATTTAATATAAGTGTGCAAAGTCCACTTATAAACTTTTCATATTCCCTTTACATTTCCTATGTGGGATTCATATTACTATTTAATATACAAACTCTTACACATATTACACAACTTTGCCTTCTTTTTTTTTTAAATACATATATTTTTTTAATTTTTTAATATTAACGATAGATTTTTCGTTATTAATTTACCGATGGATTTTTCGTTATTAATTAGTGATGGATTTTTTCATCGTTAAATATTTAACGACAATATTTTTACCGATAAAATATTTTCTATCACTATTATGTCGGTAAAATTTATTACCAATAGAATTTTCCTTGGGTCAATTTTTTTTTTTATTTTTATTTATGTATAGTGATATAAGCTTAATATATCGTGAACAACTATAATAAATAGTTAGAATAAAGAAAGTGGATTCTTAATCTAAATTTTAGATTATCATTTTCTTTCTATTAAAAGGTTGATGTGAATGCTCTAATATCTTGAACCCATAATCAAGCATACCATTTTTATCATTTGAGCTTGAACTGATAGCTTTATTATTTTTTAGGAAATTGAAATTACACAGAGTTAAATTTTATTAGAACTACGAATTTGGTAACATTAATGTTGCGACCGTATGGTTTTCAAAGTAAATTTATTTAACTTGACACTTGAATTTGGATGTAAATAAAAAAAATATGAATTTAGATTTTATTCAAATGTGATCTTAACGTTGATAAAATTGATTTTATTTATTTATGTAATTTAAAATCGCCTTTACACCTTAAAAACACATTTTCATAAGGTTGTTATAGCATATTTTTCATTGGATTGTATTGTTGAATAAGTGATTACTAATAAATGAATCACTAAAATCGTGTTTGGTAAATCATTTCTAAAAAAAAATATTTTAATCTAATGGTATCTTAAAATTATACTAGGAATTAATCTCTTTTTTTTTTCCAATTGTTTAAATTGATTTATACATTAATTATCTAACTATTGATTATGAGCTAGTTCCCTTTGGTTTGAACTGAATTTTGTCAAAACCTTATATTTGGTTAGTTAATTTAATTTTAAATGCAATTGACAATAATTAATCTGACTATATACTAAAAAAAATACTTCAATATTTTTGTTGGTAGCGTAGCCGTTAATTTAGCATTGTCACATGGATCATAAACATCACACCAATTTTGTAGTAAATAATACAAAAAACAAAAAGAGCGGCGACGCGAGCTCATGGTAGTTTTGCGAGGGCGCAAACTCGAGATCTTGTAACAGCCTAATTTTAATTTTATAATAGATGCTTAAATATTTTTTATTTAATTTTTAGAAGCCTTGAATAACTCAAGTTAAAGTGAATAATGTTTTTGTCTTTCATGTGCACGTCACGTGTAAACCCGCTGTTTTTTTATTTTTTTTTATTTTGTATTTTTTTTGGGAGTGTGAAAGCTAATTAAGACCGGTAATTTGGTGCCACCTCTAGCAATAATTTTTTTTGTGTGTGTTAATAATCAGTTACTATATTTTAAATTGATGCTCCCTCTAAAAAATTCCGCGGGCAATCAATCACTATTTTTTAAAATATATTATTTTTTTTGTAATAAACATCGGTATTTCATAGATAATCACCGATAAAATTCAACAGTTTGTTCGTATTGTATATTACCAATCTATCCCTATATTCCGAATCCATCACAATTAATATTACTTTTTGTTGACGGTGGATTTTGGTCTCAGGGTAATACGGGAATATCACCTCCGAGGGAATCCTCCTTCAACTGTGAATTTGTTTGGTTATGCGGGAAACCAAAAGCAAATTTAGCGGAAAACAAGAAAACACACCAATCAGACAAGGTGATTTAACGTGGTTCGGTGGATTTTGAGATCCGACCTACGTCCACGGACAAGAACAGGGTGGTACTCTTTTATTGCTCAAATATGCCTCTCGGCCCTCTTTGTTCTTACAAATCAGAACTTTTTGATTCTAATCTCTCACTCTTGTGATGATTTTCAGATGATGCCTTCAACTTGTCCTTCTACACTCACTCTACCCTCCTATTTATAATGGTGAAGAAATCAGATTCCTATTTGTACAAGAATTCCCAATTTGGAGATGGTCTCCTTTTCCTATCAGGATTCCTAGTCAAAACTATTCCATTTTCCCATAAGGATTCCTAATCAAAACTACATTTACTTCCTTTATCCTATTAGGATATTAAGTTATTACTTTACCCCATTAAAGTAGGACAACTTATCCCTTTTCCGCAAGAATATGATGCTTTATCTTCCTGAGCACGCCTCGTCATGTGCTCGGTCTTCATGAGGTCGGTCATGATAGCCATTTGAACTGAGAATGCTGCTGTCGATCTGATAATGCTCGGTCATCCGATCTCAAGTGCTCGGCCATTTAGTATAAAGTGCTCGGCCTCTTACCGTCAAGTTATCGGGTCGGCTTTAACGGTTTCGATCAATGGAGTTACCCATTTTACCCCTGTCGTGTTGTTTAAATAACATAGTGCCCGAAAAACACCATCAACATCTGTCCCCTAGTTCTCGGTAACAACGAGTTTGTGAGTTGATGCCGGGAACTATAAAAAAAGATGGTGTGCTGATCGCCTTGCTGGTGGTCGCTCCAGAAATCACCGAGAAATTGTCTTTGCCATCAACTAAGTCTTCTGTTTCTATCTTCATATCCTCGGTTTATTGGAGATGCTGACTCCATTCAGAATGATTCTCCACCTCAAAGCAAATTGCTTACTTGGGTCGTTCCATCAAGAGATGAAGTTCCTCTTGTTGTCCAAACTAAAAATGACTCCTCCTCTGTAATATCTGTACCAGAGATTTGGGGGTCCTGACCCCTGACTGATCCAATCTCGATTGTGAGGAGAAAATTTTGCCTCTGAGCTAACGATGATGTGCTCGGTGGCATGTGATCCTGTCTCGAGCTGTGAGAGATGCTCGGGCCTGGGGGAACGTTACGTCCCCAGTCCGAAGGACTGACTCGGTGGGACGCAACCCGACCCCGAGCTGAGAACGACACTTGGACCTGAGGGAATGTTACGTCCCCAGTCCGAAGAAGCTGACTCGGTGGGACGTAACCCGACCCCGATCTGAGAAAGACACTTGGACCTGGGGGAATGTTACGTCCCCAGTCCAAAGAAGCTGACTCGGTGGGACGTAACCCGACCCCGAGTTGAGAAAGGTACTTGGACCTGGGGGAATGTTAACGTCCCCAGTCCAAAGAAGCTGACTCGGTGGGACGTAACCCGACCCCGAGCTGAGAAAGTTACTTAGACCTGGGGGAATGTTACGTCCCCAGTCCAAAGGGTTGACTTAACCCGACCCCGAGCTGAGAAAGGTACTTGGACCAGGGGGAATGTTAACGTCCCCAGTCCAAAGAAGCTGACTCGGTGAGACGTAACCCGACCCCGAGCTGAGAAAGGTACTTAGACCTGGGGGAATGTTACGTCCCCAGTCCAAAGGGTTGACTCGGTGGGACGTAACCTGACCCCGAGCTAAATAACCAAGCGGCCTCGGCGGAACGAAATCTAGCCCCGAGCCAAATAACACAGCGGTCTCGGCGGAACGAGATCCAGCCCCGAGCCGAATAACCGAGTGGCCTCGGCGGAACGAATCCATCCCCGAGCCGAATAACCGAGTGGCCTCGGCGGAACGAATCCAGCCCCGAGCCGAATAACCGAGTGGCCTCGGCGGAACGAATCCAGCCCCGAGCCGAATACCCAAGCGGTCTCGGCGGAACGAGATCTAGCCCCGAGCCGAATAACCCAGCGGTCTCGGCGGAACGAGATCTAGCCCCGAGCCGAATAACCAAGCGGTCTCGGCGGAACGAGATCCAGCCCCGAGCCAAATAAACAAGTGGCCTCGGCGGAACGAAATCCAGCCCCGAGCCGAAAAGAAACATCAGTCTCGGCGGTACAAGAGCAGACCCGAGCCGTAAGGAAACATCGGTCTCGGCGGTACAAGAGCAGACCCGAGCCGGAAAGAAACATCGATCTCGGCGGTACAAGAGCAGACCCGAGCCGTAAAGAAACATCGATCTCGGCGGTACAAGAGCAGACCCGAGTCGGAAAGAAATATCGGTCTCGGCGGTACAAGAGCAGACCCGAGCCGTAAGGAAACATCGGTCTCGGCGGTACAAGAGCAGACCCGAGCCGGAATGAAACATCGATCTCGGCGGTACAAGAGCAGACCCGAGTCGGAAAGAAACATCGGTCTCGGCGGTACAAGAGCAGACCCGAGCCGTAAAGAAACATCGATCTCGGCGGTACAAGAGCAGACCCGAGTCGGAAAGAAATATCGGTCTCGGCGGTACAAGAGCAGACCCGAGCCGTAAGGAAACATCGGTCTCGGCGGTACAAGAGCAGACCCGAGCCGGAATGAAACATCGATCTCGGCGGTACAAGAGCAGACCCGAGTCGGAAAGAAACATCGGTCTCGGCGGTACAAGAGCAGACCCGAGCCGGAATGAAACATCGATCTCGGCGGTACAAGAGCAGACCCGAGTCGGAAAGAAACATCGGTCTCGGCGGTACAAGAGCAGACCCGAGCCGTAAAACATATATCAACAAAACGGACTCGGCGGTACAAGAGCAGACCCGAGCCGTAAAACAAATATCAACAAAACGGACTCGGCGGTACAAGAGCAGACCCGAGCCGTAAAAAATATCAAAACCATTGTGCGGGCCATAACAAACAAGCAAAATCAAATGTCAGTCTAAGATAGAAGATGTCTTACTCACATTTTTGGGATCTGTTACCTTTCTTCCAACTCTACAAGGGTCACTACAAGCAAGGCTCTTTCTTAATACATCCTCTCTGCATCTCAGCATTCCACGCATCTGACCGGATGACTTCCGCTATCAACTTTGGTCGACCTCAAAAACCGAATGGTCTGTGTACACACTGAGATAGCCTTCTTTCACCAAGTCTTCCACCTGCTCCCGCAGGTCTCTGCACTCATTCGTGGCATGTCCCCTTACGTTATGGTAGATACAGTAAGCCCTACTATTTCCCTCCTCAATCGGCAACCTCCTCAAATTAGGCTCGGCCAACAGACCTTATCCTGGATTCCCGAACTATCTGGGCCATAGGTTTGTTCAGGGGGGTGTATACTGTCCCCCTCGCGATATGGTTGACTTGGACAGATGAGTTTATCTTTTGAGCATGACTACTCGGAGGTGTCAGTCTGAGTTTCTTCTGCTCTGGGACTGGTCTCCTCAAATTTCCCATCGAATCCCACTGATTGTCTGACCTGAGCATTTTAGTCTCTTGGGTGTCTACTCCCCGGACAATCTTTTTCTCCTCCTTTATTAAGATAAACTTCCTGGCCAACTCCAGGGCAATGGCATAATCCGATACGTCTTGAATCCTTAGGTGAGTCCACAACTTCCCGACCTTCAGACCTCCCTTGAGACTTTCTAGGGCCTCGGAGGATTCGTACCCTCCAACTTCGAGTACCATATTATGGTATCTTTCAATAAATATCTTCAAAGGTTCATCGTCTCCTTGCTTCATAAGCCTTAGTTCTCCAATCGTTTTTCGGGGGACACAAGCCCCCTTGAAGTGTCGTATGAATGACTTCCCCAGTTGCGCGAAGCTGCTGATGCTTCTTGGGGCTAGGCTTCTATACCATAGAATGGCCGGTCCGGCTAGAGTTAAGGGGAACACTTTGCAGATGGCGTCCCCTGTTACCCCTTGCACCTCCATTAGTAGGACGAAGCCTTCAATGTGGGTTTTGGGATCGGTATGGCCCTTGTATGGCGTCATGGTCGGCATGCTGAATCTTTTTGGGAACTGTGCTGACCTTATCTCTTCTGTAAGGGGAGACCCATCTTCCTCGCCTCGGGTGTCTCCCGCGCCGATCTTGAGGCCTTCTCCCCATCTGGTCATCTCTTTTCTCAACCAAGACTTTATTTCACGGGCTGTGCCCCCGTGTCGCCTTCTGTGTCCTTCTGTTCGCCTGTCGTTCCGGGCGTGGCGTTCCTTAAGCCCGGAGGTCTCCTGTACGTCTTCGTTGTACTTTCTATCCTCCCTCTCGGGGTTGTAAAAACTGTCGGAGGAGGGGTCGGGTGATTGTTCCTCCTCTTCTTTTTCCCATGTGTCTTCTGATCGTGGCTCTCTTCCTACCACTTCAGATCTTATCCCATAAGGGCCTCTCTTTCTGGGTCCCTCGTCTTCGCTTACATCTACTACTTTTTTTCCTTTTTCCCTCTCTTTCCTCTTCTGGCCGGCCCCGGTTTCAGGTTTCTCGTTGTTTGCTCCTTCCATTCTTTCTAGTCGATCCATCATAGTCCTCATGCTATCTTCCATTCTTTTCATCCAGTCCATTGCCGGACCTCCTGGTTGGTGATTTCCGTCCTCCGCCATTTGTCTTATCACGTGAACTGCTTTTTGTGAAGTTCCCCACAGACGGCGCCAACTGTTGACGGTGGATTTTGGTCTCAGGGTAATACGGGAATATCACCTCCGAGGGAATCCTCCTTCAACTGTGAATTTGTTTGGTTATGCGGGAAACCAAAAGCAAATTTAGCGGAAAACAAGAAAACACACCAATCAGACAAGGTGATTTAACGTGGTTCGGTGGATTTTGAGATCCGACCTACGTCCACGGACAAGAACAGGGTGGTACTCTTTTATTGCTCAAATATGCCTCTCGGGCCTCTTTGTTCTTACAAATCAGAACTTTTTGATTCTAATCTCTCACTCTTGTGATGATTTTCAGATGATGCCTTCAACTTGTCCTTCTACACTCACTCTACCCTCCTATTTATAATGGTGAAGAAATCAGATTCCTATTTGTACAAGAATTCCCAATTTGGAGATGGTCTCCTTTTCCTATCAGGATTCCTAGTCAAAACTATTCTCTTTTCCCATAAGGATTCCTAATCAAAACTACATTTACTTCATTTATCCTATTAGGATATTAAGTTATTACTTTACCCCATTAAAGTAGGACAACTTATCCATTTTCCGCAAGAATATGATGCTTTATCTTCCTGAGCACGCCTCGTCATGTGCTCGGTCTTCATGAGGTCGGTCATGATAGCCATTTGAACTGAGAATGCTGCTGTCGATCTGATAATGCTCGGTCATCCGATCTCAAGTGCTCGGCCATTTAGTTTTAGTATAAGGATTCAAGACGTATCGGATTATGCCACTGCCCTGGAGTTGGCCAGGAAGTTTATCTTAATAGAGGAGGAGAAAAAGATTGTCCGGGGAGTAGACACCCAAGAGACTAAAATGCTCAGGTCAGACAATCAGTGGGATTCGATGGGAAATTTGAGGAGACCAGTCCCAGAGCAGAAGAAACTCAGACTGACACCTCCGAGTAGTCATGCTCAAAAGATAAACTCATCTGTCCAAGTCAACCATATCGCGAGGGGGACAGTATACACCCCCCTGAACAAACCTATGGCCCAGATAGTTCGGGAAATCCAGGATAAAGGTCTTCAACTGTGAATTTGTTTGGTTATGCGGGAAACCAAAAGCAAATTTAGCGGAAAACAAGAAAACACACCAATCAGACAAGGTGATTTAACGTGGTTCGGTGGATTTTGAGATCCGACCTACGTCCACGGACAAGAACAGGGTGTTACTCTTTTATTGCTCAAATATGCCTCCCGGGCCTCTTTGTTCTTACAAATCAGAACTTTTTGATTCTAATCTCTCACTCTTGTGATGATTTTCAGATGATGCCTTCAACTTGTCATTCTACACTCACTCTACCCTCCTATTTATAATGGTGAAGAAATCAGATTCATATTTGTACAAGAATTCCCAATTTGGAGATGGTCTCCTTTTCCTATCAGGATTCCTAGTCAAAACTATTCCCTTTTCCCATAAGGATTCCTAATCAAAACTACATTTACTTCCTTTATCCTATTAGGATATTAAGTTATTACTTTACCCCATTAAAGTAGGACAACTTATCCCTTTTCCGCAAGAATATGATGCTTTATCTTCCTGAGCACGCCTCGTCATGTGCTCGGTCTTCATGAGGTCGGTCATGATAGCCATTTGAACTGAGAATGCTGCTGTCGATCTGATAATGCTCGGTCATCCGATCTCAAGTGCTCGGCCATTTAGTATAAAGTGCTCGGCCTCTTACCGTCAAGTTATCGGGTCGGCTTTAACGGTTTCGATCAATGGAGTTACCCATTTTACCCCTGTCGTGTTGTTTAAATAACATAGTGCCCGAAAAACACCATCAACACTTTTGTTTTCCTTATATAGATATAACAAGAGAATATGGAGTCAGGGAAGAGAGATAAAATAATATTTAATGTTTTGGGAGTTATTTTTAGCTTTCCAATTTTAGAAAAGAACATTAGCAAATCTAAAATTATGATTAGATTTAGAGAATGTCATGTATTAATACTTTTGGGTGTTGTCTCCAAATTTGGACATTATAGTAGTTTAGTTAAGTTAATGTAAATGCTTTTAGTAGATGTCTACATTTGAAAAAAACAATAATAATATGTGAAAAAAGAAAAATTTATGAAGACCAATGATCTTAATTCCACATCCACGTGCGTCGCTGCCATGTGGATGACACGCATTACTATGATTTAGGAAGAATCTTAATTTTAATTTTTCTATCAAATTCTAATCGAATTATTAATTTGTTTGAAAAAAAATATACTTCAAAAGTAACACAACCTCTCTCACCATACATTAATATTTTACAAAAATTGTAGCGATCACTGTAGTTACAGTGAGAGGAGTATAGTATTTTTATGTAAGAATTTATGTATGTCCATCATCTCTCATTATTTTAAAATTCTATCCAATTTATCGATTTAGGGTATGGAGAGAGTCAACAATTAGAGGTCAAATTAGGATCAATACAAAATCGTTAATAAATTATATTTTGATTATATATTTATATAAATTATTATAAAAATGAATAAATATTTGACCATAAATAGATAAGAAACAAATTGGAAGGAAAAATATATATTTGTGGCTAAAGATCGACAATCGGGCAGTGAATATAATTTTTTTTAAATGAGTATGGATAGGAATTTGATGTGTTCAATCAAGTTAACATATGAAGCAAAGTATTTAATTTATTGTTGACTATATATGTAATTAATCAGTTTCTTTTTCGAGTATAGAAATTTTGTAATTATTTCATATCTTTCAACCATATTTAATTAATATTTATTTCCTATCTAGTTTATTATTTGAATTTAGATTCAGTGTTTAATTGAAGTGTGTTAAACTTGTTTATAATCACGAAATTCAATTTAATATAAATCTAAATCGTTATTATATACCATCTAAGTTATATATGAAAACTAATAATCAATCAATATTACTTTCCAAACTAAAAAACTCGTAGTTGTTTTATATTGGACAACAAATAATGAATTAATATTTCTTTTTATATGTTTATTATTTATTTTCATATTTGAAAATCGTCGTCGAAATTCATTCTTTACTTTTATTTGTCCCGTCAAATAATCAATTAATGGAAATTGTTTATTTATTTATTAATTATTAAAATTTTGAATAACAAAAAAGTCCAAAAACCCACTAAATTCGGACCGGATAATCGGTTCATAGGGCCGGTTTGGGTGGTTCTAAATTCATGGAATATATTTCTCACCCCTCATAAGTTAAAAATAAAAAATATAAATAGGGGCATAGGGGGCTAGCAAAGCAATGACTTGGCCAAGGCGTCATTGAGCGTTTCGAAGGGCTTCTTTATAAACAAATCATCACTTTGTTCTCATTCTCAACCCTCTCCCTTGTTCATTCGTTATTTCAATATTTATTTTTGGGTTCACAAAAGAAAAGAAAAAAAATGGAAGAGACAAAATCAAGATTCAAGAGAATTTGTGTGTTCTGTGGGAGCAGTTCTGGAAAGAAAGCTAGCTATCAAGAAGCCGCCGTTGAGTTGGGCAAAGAACTGGTAATAAATAATGAACACAAATGCTTTCTTTATTCTTTTTTCAGAATAAAAAGTTTTTGAAGATGATTCTTATATGAAAGACAATATCAGATTCTCACATATTTCGCTATTTTGTTTCTGGGTTCAACAAATCCTGCATTCTATCTTCCAAAGGTGTAATTTTGAATTCTTCACTTTGCAAAAAAAAAAAAAAACATTTCTTGTCAATTTTCTATTCTTTTATTGAAAGGATTTTCATTTATGCATTGTTTATGTTTCTTGTCAAGTGGCCGTGTTTCTGTTTTGGAATCAAACAACTAGAGCTTCGAACGTGGGCTTATGATTGTTTTGTTGGAGAAAAAAAATATTAGCTTAGAAGATGGAAGGTTTAGGGTTTATGTTTGGCATGAGAGAAAAAAATGCTAGCTGTAACCTGCCTGTCAGGCGAGCAGCCTTTTTGCATGATCTTGTTTGTATGTATTTTCTAATTTTTCACAACAGAAAAAAAAAAAAAACAATTTTAAAAAACAATTTTTTTTTTACCTTCTAGAGAAGCTAGCTAGCTAACAAACGTGCTAGCTTGAAATCATGACACTCTTATAAGCGTGTTCTTTTCTTGTGCACATTCCCACAAACCTCCATGACCATATATGATTTTCACTTGTGGGTTCCTTGCAATAATAATGAAAATGATAATATATTTAATAAAACTAATTTGTTTTAATTATGTTTTTGTGATGATGACGGGTGATTGTGACACGTGTTCATGGGTTTTGTTTCCAATGTTGTTTGAAGGTGGAGAGAAAAATTGATTTGGTTTATGGAGGAGGGAGCGTGGGATTGATGGGTCTGGTTTCACAAGCAGTTCATGATGGTGGGCGCCATGTTCTAGGGTTAGTTTCTCTTCATAATTATCTCCTCCTTGGGTTTCATTATTTACCTTTTTATTTTGAACCATGCAAGTGTTTTTCTATTTTCTATGACGAGGGTTCTTAAAAGCAGAAACATCATAGGATCAAATGCTTGCCCCAGACAAATAAGGGATTTGTGCCCCTTTTTTTCCCCGTGTCATGAGGAATAAGAATTTTATTTTGCTTCAGTCAACAATATGTTCTAATGCCCAACAAAAGAATTTGTGCAGAACTTTTATCAGTTTTGTAAAAGTGAATCGGTTTTGATCTTTGCATTGTCAGTTTTTTACTGAAAATTCTTGTTAGCTAAATGTAAAGGTT
The DNA here is from genome assembly GCA_019454045.1 of Zanthoxylum bungeanum. Taxonomy (NCBI): domain Eukaryota; kingdom Viridiplantae; phylum Streptophyta; class Magnoliopsida; order Sapindales; family Rutaceae; genus Zanthoxylum; species Zanthoxylum bungeanum. The sequence continues at coordinate 176,794 of SKCR01030668.1, read as the reverse complement.
AACAGAAAGTATAAAAGCTTTTAGGCAGTGATTGAAACTGAAGCTGAACAACTTTTTTATTTTTATATATAATTTTTTAATTTCTCCCCAAGAAGGGAACAAGAAATAGCCCTTTTGTAAAAAGACTGTTCTGCTCGGTCAAAACTGTGTTGGCGATAAGATTAATTTATAAATTAGAAATAATGTTATTATATGAGTTTATGGAGTTGATTAAGTGTTTGTTATAATATGAGAAAATGTAGAACAATATATTTTATTGATGCTAATCTGTGATTATGTGGCTGTTTTGCAGAGTTATTCCGAAGTCTCTTATGCCAAGAGAGGTATTTTTCAGATTTTGTAAAGCAAACTCTCTTCTTAAAATCTTAATTGCATGTGTTATTGTGTTATTTTTTCCCCTCCGTGATAGGATCTTATGACTAAAGTTCTGTCATGCAAAAACTAGAATAGTCTTTAGTCATGGGACAGTATGTCTGAAGCTTGGGGTTGGTCATTATCTTTCCATTATTTTTTTGTCCTTAATAGTCCTTAGAGGGATTGCCAATGAATTAATTAAATTGAAACCAAAGTACTTTATGTTGACCTTTGGCACGGTAACACAACTATGATGTTGTAATTTTTTTTAGAATGTGTAAATTACTCAACTAAGTTAATAAAAGACTGTTGATTATTGATGAAAGGCGGGTTACAATTGCAGATAACTGGAGATCCTGTTGGAGAAGTGAGAACTGTGTCTGATATGCACCAGAGAAAAGCTGAGATGGCTCGACAGGCTGATGCATTTATCGCTCTCCCTGGTATCGACTTGATCCTTTTATCTATACAAGCGTGTTACACTTTGTTACTGCATTATTACTACTTTTTTTTCTATGAAGATCATTTTTGTAACAAAATTTCAATTAATAGGTGGTTATGGTACTCTTGAAGAACTGCTTGAAGTCATAACATGGGCTCAACTCGGAATCCACCATAAACCTGTAAGTAACTGTTTAGTGCTTTGGTCTTCTTAAGAATTAAAATAACCGTTACCTAGTAATTTGCTTGATATTCTATTCCTCAAATCTAAACTATCTGTTTAGTTTTTGTACATTCTTAGCTAGTGAGATGATATGGAACCTAATTACATATGCTATAACTTTGTTTAATGAGACTACTCTTATCACAATCTGTTCGTAGTTTGTATGACATCATGTTCTAGAACTCTAATCAATTGCGTGATTTTATAATATGATTTGTCATGGTTTTTGAGGACATGGCTGTTTTTTTGCTGTTCCACCTAAACAGGAAACTTAGTTGACCAAATTCAGTCAACAAATCTTGTTGATGGTGATATATAGATAGACATAACCATAGAATCAATGCATGTGAAGATCAACCGGATTCACATGGAAAGATAGTCTAAGATTTGATGATCCAATAATGATCATGTTAAATGATTTGGAGAATTAATTAGAAGAATCCCCGTTTCAATGGGAGAAAGCTTCCTATGAGTTGTTAAGAAAAATAATTTAAAATATTGGTCAGTTGAAGTTGTTCACTCATTTCTTTTGTGTTGTTTGGGCTTCAATGTTATATTTTAATCTACTCTAATTAAGATGTGTAATGTTGTAGGTGGGTCTTTTGAACGTTGATGGCTTCTACAACTCGTTGTTGTCATTTGTTGACAAGGCCGTAGATGAAGGCTTTATTTCGCCGACCGCACGTCGAATTATTATATCTGCCCCAACAGCTAAACAGTTGGTTAGACAGCTTGAGGTAAACTATTTCTTCCGTTTATATTATACGAAACTTTAGAATGATTATTTTCCGAACATAATTTATATCCGTCCTTCAGTACTTACGCGGACTTAAATTTGGCCCATAGCAATTAAGCACTGAATTGTATAATTTTGTAGTGAAGTAAACAAAATATCTTTGAATCAAATGTTATATGGATCTCATTTATAAAATTTTTGTTGCTTATCAGGAATATGTGCCCGAATATGATGAAATAACATCCAAGTTGGTGTGGGAGGACAGATTGAATTATGTCTCTGAATCAGAGATCGCCACGTAATCTCGGGACTTGTGGTTTTTGCTTTTTGCGTATTCCGTATATAGGTCATATACGGTCTATAATACCGTAGATCTTCAGCACAGTAACTTGTTGGTCTTTTTTGGAACTGAAGCTCTTGAAAATATATACGTCTTGGAGAGAAAGTGTCAATCTCTTTTTGCGAAACTGTGAAGGAATGAATCATTAGTCAAAGCTTTCTAAATGTTGTTTATATAAATTTTCTGCATGTTCCATGATCATGTAGCCAAACAAAGAGAATGATGACCACCAATGGCCCTAACTTTCTTTATTCTACTTGCCTTTATAATTTATAATGCATTCTGTATTTGGACCTAATGGGCAGAAAAATCGATAATAGGAGAAAAACTCAAGCTCTTCATCTTGCAAGAGGATCTTATTACCTAAATAAATTAAAGTGTTTAATCAATAATTATTGGGATCAATTTAAGCACAAGGTTCATCAAATGAGGAGAAATGTCCAAGGAACTAGTCTGTTTTTAGAATTTTATTTGTTATATTACCTTGTACAAAGTTAAAATTATATTGATATGGTATTAGTTTGAGAGTATTAAGAGATTTTAAAGAATTTTAAACTTGTAAAAATATATTTAATATGGTTTTAAGTATTTTCAATTAGATTAATACATTAAATCTAGGATCTATAATGATTTTTGGTCTTGATTCAAAAAAATAGTTGAGATATTAGACTTCTAGTCTAATGCTTGTCGATATGGCATTCCATAACACACAGAGATTCGAATTCTCAACAATTGAATTTAGTAGCAAATTAATACAGGGCCAAATTCATTAAACTTAAAAGTGGTGAAGGTCATATCCCACATTTTGCAAGTGCGAATATGTTATACTGTGTCGGCAGTGTATCTGCATACGGCGCAACCGCGTTTTGATGGTGATTTTCAGTGAAACTGCACCTACGTGATTGACCAGATAACGTGAACATTAGCGGGTCCACATTAAAAGTGGGACCCAATGTGGGATAACCACCGTTCAGATGCTACATTAACGGGTCTTTCTGTTGGCACTGGTAGGGATTTTAGACAACGAAATGAAATCACTGTATTTTTTATGATGACAATCAAACGGACCATGACTTAAAATTAGCTTTAACTTATTTATGTTGAGATGTTAAAATATTTAACTTAGCTAAAATAAAATTATTGGATTTTATATATATAATAGCCAATTATATCTTAAGATAATTTATTATTAAGAGTCTAACATAGCTAATTTATATTTTATACATTATCTCATATATTTACATATTTAGATTCAATGGTCATCTATACTTTTGTTATTATTATTTTTTTTAGCGAAAAAGATAATTAGACTCATAAGATTTAGTGAAATAATTACAAAGTGTTAGTTCCATATTTGTTGGCAATGCCCGTAACAAAACAAGTTCAATTGAGTTGTGATGAACACTAAAAAGTGCACATTTATAAAAATAAAAATTAATCATTTTACACTTGTAATTTCATTAATCCCCTTAATTTAACACATTTGTAAAATAATAATTAAATTATTATGATATTTATTTCTTATGTAGGTGAAATAATACTTTATATACATAATTAGAAAAGTGGACGTGACATTTGCACTTTGAATGCTAGAAATTTAAAAGAGCATTCTAACAGTGTACAAATTCAAAAATTTCAACCTTGCGTAATTTTCGTATTTTGATCATAATTTTTTACTCTGATATCGGATTGAGGCGATTCTAGTTCCAGATGAAAGAAAAATCAAATATCTACAACTTTGTTGTTGACAATATTTTATAGTTCTGAAGTTTTCAAGGCCGAAATTGATGACAAATTCAAAATGTATTATATGTAATTATTAATTAAATAATTTTGGTGGAAGGTCACCATCCACCAAAAGGTGGATGGAACCCTCCATTTCAACAATTGATAAGCAATTGCAAATGTAAAGAGGTGTTGAGCACCTTTTTTTACTCACTTTTCTTCACACAATTTCAGTTTAAAAATGTGTGAAAGAATTCAGCTCTTGTGTGTTTTATTTTTATTGTAATTTCTTTTTATTTCAGTAATAAAATTATGTATGTTTTTATTCAAATCATTAGTATCTAATTTCATTTCGATTGGGTAAATGGTGAAGCTTTTAATACAAAATATAGATTAATCTTATTTATATTATAATATATAAATTGTAATCTAATGATTAATATTTAATTTAAATCTGAATTAATTATTGACAAATATTGCTACCGTTTATATGACTGGTTTTATTTATTTGACATAATTGAGTACCTGACTGGACTTATTATAGATAAATGTTATCATCGCCTTTATGACTGATTTTATATGTTTTTGCATAATTAATTCCTGAAATAAATTAACTCGGTAATAATGATAATTTATATATTATAAGAAGTAATATTTTTAATTTGAAATATTAAAAGTGAACCCCCTAACCCCATCATTTTATTTTATTATTGTAATCTAATTTAAAATTTTCCATCACTTTAAACAAATCAAACTTTTTTATTTTTACTCAAATTGTTATTTTATTTTACAAAATTTATTCCTTGTGAATTGACCATGGACTTACCAGATTATTTGATTATTTCGATATTTTTATACTTGGGAGTGAATAGCCATTTTTTGAGCTTGTCAAGTTGTAATGAATGTTAAATTCTCGAAACAATTGGACAAGTATTTGGACAACATCAGATTGAGATATAGAGTGACATTCACTATTTTGAACATTACATAAGATTTAGAACTCTAATTGCACATGAGATTAGTTTTATTGGATAGTAAACTTGAAGACGATCGCGTACATATAAAAAACACATGATCTGGCCAAGGGACAAGAAAATTACAAGTGTTTTAAGTTGCACCTAAAAACTAGTCCATGACATGCGTTCAAGTTGCGTTCATCTGAGAGTTCGAATGTCCGGAAATAAAAACTCTGTGTTTGAGGTGCATTCGAACGCCTGTATGTAAGTGAGTTATTTTGGACGTGTTTTGAGCCAGTTTTACATAAGGAAAAACCTTATATTTGCCCCACGTATATAAACAAACTTAGAGCCACTTTAACAAGTGTTGAAAACATATTATTCAAGCCTACAAAAGTTTTGTTTCAACCTTATTGACAATCCACCTTGAAGACTTTGTTGTTAACTTCTATGTTTTTGGTGAGTTTCTTTTTTGATTGACCATCAACATAAAAACACAACCCTAACCAAATTTCCTAAGCCTTTAGATTTTTCAAGGAGGAAGATTGGTAGTCGGAGTTCTGGTGTTGCAAGGTTCGCAAAGTTAATCTACTTATAGACTTCAGAGGCTCTGAAGAAGGCCGCTTGGTGCGGGATCGTGGTGTTCTTCGAGTTATTACAGTTTAGAGGTATTTGAGTCAGTGAAGTCGTCACTATAGGTCATGTACCATCATTGTAAGTTTTTCTCATTATAGTCGATATTTGGCTGGTAGCCTTTATACCCGGATTGATTTTTTTTACTTGCACGAGTTTTTCACTTTGTTAACAAAATTACTTTGTTGATTTTGTTTTCTTCTTTTGTTTATTTGCATTATTCATAATTGTTAGACTTAATGGTGATTGATAATTTTATTAATCCATAGTAATAATAATTAGGACTTGTCTTAGTTTATTGTGTTTAATTACGCATCGGGTCAAAACTTATGACACATTCGAATTTTCACAAAGACTTAATTAATTTTGAAAATAGTCACACAAATCTCTTTTTGGATACACATCTTACTTTTTATAAATTTTGGGAGTTAAACAAGAGTAGGCTGTTCATGCTAAACCCGATGTCGATTCCATAATTTTCTATATTTTCTTTAGAAATAATAAAGATAAAATATTTTACCCAATAGGAAAAAAAAATCCAGGCCACACGGTAAAAATACACATGTGGTACAATATCTTTAAAAGAATACTACAGCTAGACCTGGCCACCGGTTCAATTTTTTTTTTTAAAAAAATAGAAATTAAATTTTAAAGAAATTTGTAATTAGATATTATTATCAAATAAATATAATATTTTTTTATTTATTTGAATTTTATTAAATTAAATTAAAAATAAAATAAAAACTTAAATTTATTTGAATTTTAATAGTGGAACCGGAGGTTCCAACGATTCCGAAACCGAAATTGTCGCATGATCTAACTACAACTACACAACTTAGATAAACAATGAATCAAAATACCATATTTACTCAGGGTGTTCACGGGTCAGGTCGGCTCGGGTTTTCACATTTTTTATATGACCCGATCGGGTCGGGTCATTCAGGTCTTCTGACTCGAAACTTGAAATTTCAGAAGGCGACTCTCGCGGGTGGGGTCAAAAAATCGCGGGTCGGGTCGGGTCTACATAATATGTAGTAAATATAATATATATAATTTATTGATATAAATTAAGTGTGTAGTGAAAATGACAAAGTATTAAATTAGTTTGTAACTTGTCACAAGTTCGGTTCTGAACAATAGCATTTTATATTTTGATTTCTTCTTTTTGAAAAAAGAAAGAAAAAACAAATTCCAGAATTGCTACAACTAATAATCGAACATGTGATCTGGTCAGATTTATCAACCAATTTGCCATTTCAGCTACACTCGTTTCAAAACCGTCTCATTAAATATATATATATATGTTACATCGGGTCGGGTCGGGTCAGACTCAAGTTTTATGATATAAACCTGTGACCCGACCCGAAAATTGACTCGGAATTAAATTTAAATAATCATAAATCCGATCGGACTGAATCGAATTGATCTGAGTCGGGTCGAGTTGCGGGTCGATCTGACCCTATGAACACCCATAATATTTACTATTTATTGTGGAGGTATAGAGTTCGTTCTTGTTGAGAGTTTTGATGCTCTTTATAAAGCCGTTGAAACAATTTAGTAAACCTAACTATATTCTTTATTCAAAATATCAGAATCTTACTTGCAATCCCAGCTTCTAATATTATATATTACATGATCAGTAATAATATAAATGATAATAATATTTTTTTCCTGAATAGAAAATGAGAATATAATTGAGTTTTATATAAATTTATTTGCACATCATTCAGCCGCGTGAGAGTAGCTTGCATTTTGGAAGAAAATATATAATTAAAAAAAAAAACAAATGAAAATTAATAAAACAACGCCAACAAGCAATGATGTCAAAGGAGTGCTACTTCCATCAAAATCCATATGAGACGCATGATATTATTTTATCTCCAATTATATTTAAACACTTTGATCTGCTGTGATCCATTAAAGATTTGTTGTGGTCAACTCAAATATAGTCTATTCAATCTAGGGCTAGGATTTAGTTGCAGAAAAACTTAAAATTCTATAACAATATATCTAATAACTGGCAGGCAACCAACTATGTATACAAAAGTTCGATCTTATATATATTTTGATGATCGAAGGCAACTATGCAGCAACTCTTAACAACTTGATTTTATTGGCAGTCGGCTTGAATCAATCTCAAACAAACCCAAACCAATTTTTGTTTTAATAATTATTTTCTTTGGACAAAATTTAATTTCCTTGGCAATGTTTTAAATGAAAACCCCACAAGCCTCTTACTAATTAGGTATGATTTGAATTTGAATAATGCAAGCATAGCCAATAGCCTGTTGCATATAACAAGAGAGATTGTGTCTGCATTGTAAAGAAAGTAAAAATGGTAAAACCCAGTCCATTGCATTTATTCCCACAGGCTGCTCGGCAAAACTCACAAGTAAAATCACTATATGAAAAAACAATTCTCCTGTACATCTCCCTAATTGACATGGATGATATTCATATGAGGTTTCAGTGCTACCCCTTCTATATAGCCGAGAAGCACTCTGTTGAGTTTTGGGTCTGGCTTCATTGATTTATCCCCAGGCTTCCATCCAGCTGAGCTGGGCAAACTTCATCTGGGTTCTCCTGCACGTACTGCAAGGCCTGCAGATGATTTTTTGCAGCAAAGGAAGCAGTTAAAAGATCATTTAAATATGTTATAACCATAAAAAGTAGGAATTTCAATGTAATTTTAAGTGATTAATTGTAACAAAGATTAATTAGTAGATCTCAGCCAGTCTCGGTCAAACATCATTACCTGGAGCGTTCTCAGTGTCTCATCAACACTCCTACCAATGGCAAGGTTGTTAATGGTTGAGTGCTGGATGACTCCTTCTTTGTCAATAATGAAGAGTCCTCTCAATGCAATTCCTTATGGTAAGACTGAAATCTATTCTTGGTACAACATATAGATGATATTGGCAACAAAGTTCTATGACTATCTGTTGTGATTAAACACACACAATAGAGATGAAATGAGAGAAAATTCTTCTTATATTCACAAACAAAGAATTACAAAGCTTACAACCCTAAGCTTTACAAAAAACTCTCACACCACTTTACTCTCTAATACTCTCACGTTTGGGATTTCTGGATACATCTAACAAAGGTTTATGGCTCAATTTATAGTGCCCAAACCGCGTGAACAGTGCCACGCGGTTTGGCACAAGTTTACAGCTTGCTCATGAGCTGTTGCTTGAAAATGCATGCAATTATTTGCATGCACTTTCGGTGCTTGTGACCAACAGCTGGTCACAACACCAACAATCTCCCACTCGGTGAAGATTTCTCCAAATCTGAGCCGACCATCAATCATCCAAACCGGATCCTCCAAAGGATCCTCCCCTGACTGCATCTGTATGACTGCCTACGTACCTGGGATCAAGCCAATCGTAGTTCTCTGAATCTCCCCATTCTGACTATGTGGAGAGTTTTGTCATCCCGATTATGGCACGACATATTTCAAGCTTTTCCTTCGGTAAAACCTTCGTGAACATATCGGCACCGTTGTCGTCGGTGTGAATTTTCCTGAGTTCTAACAGCTTTGAGCTCAGGACGTCCCGTATCCAGTGATACCTCACATCGATATGTTTTGACCTCGAATGAAAGGTGGAATTTTTACCGAGATAGATAGCACTCTGGCTATCGCAGTACAAAGTGTACTTCTGCTGCTTGAAACCCAATTCCTGGACGAATGTCTTCATCCACATCAATTCCTTGCAAGCTTCTGTCACTGCAATGAATTCTGCCTCTGTTGTAGAAAGTGCAACACACCTCTGCAACCTTGACTACCATGCCACAGCTCCTCCTGAGAGAGTAATCAGATACCCCGAAGTAGACTTTCGGGTATCCACATCTCCTGCCATATCTGAATCGGTGTAGCCTATCAACACTGGTTCGCTGCTTCCAAAACATAACCTCATTTTGGATGTGCCTCGAAGATACCGCATGATCCATTTGATCGCATTCTAGTGTTCCCGTCCTGGGTTTGACATAAACCGACTGACCAATCCAACTGCGTGTGCTAAGTCTGGCCTCGTGCACACCATGTCATACATAAGACTTCCCACTGCTGAGGTGTATGGAACCTGTTTCATTTCCTCCTTCTCTGTCTCAGTAGAGGGACTCTGTTGTCTACTCAATCTAAAGTGGGTAGCAAGAGGAGTGCTAACCGCTTTAGCCTTGTCCATCTGGATCGCTGAAGTACCTTCTCAATGTACTCCTCCTGTGACAAGTATAACCTCCTGGCTTTCTGATCACGGTCGATCATGATGCCAAGAATATGTTTAGCTGGCCCCAAGTCTTTCATCTCAAAAGACTTACTCAGTTGCTGCTTCAAATTATCAATCCTCGATTGATTCCGGCCAACTATCAACATATCATCTACATATAGCAGTAAGATGATAAAGTCATCGTCAGAAAATTTCTGAAAGAAAACACAATGGTCTGAAGTGGTCTTCTTGTATCCATGCTCCCCCATAACTGACTCAAACTTCACGTACCACTGTCTCGGTGCATGTTTCAAACCGTAGAGGCTTTTCCTGAGTCTGCACACATAGTCCTATTTCCCTCTGACTCTGAAGCCTTCTGGTTGCTCCATGCAAATTTCTTCTTCCAGATCCCCGTGAAGAAATGCGGTCTTGACATCCATCTGCTCAACTTCCAGATCGAGGCTTGCTGCTAAGCTGAGTACCACTCTGATGAATAACATCTTCACAACTGGAGAGAAGATTTCATCAAAGTCAATGCCTTTTCTTTGATTGAATCCATTGACGACTAGTCTGGCTTTGTACCGGGGTTGTGAAGTATGCTCTTGTTGCTTCATCCTGTACACCCATTTGTTCTTCAAAGCCCGTTTGCCTCTTGGCAATTTCACCAACTCAAAAGTGTGATTGTCATGCAAAGATTTCATCTCATCTTGCATGGCTTCCTCCCACTTTTCTTTGTCTTCTGTTTCCACAGCCTCCTTGTAGCTCTCGGGTTCTCCCCCGTCAGTAAGCAGCACATACTCATATGCAGAGTATTTGGTTGAAGGTCGTCTTTCTTTGCCAGACCTTCTCTGTGAGACTGTTGGTGTAGCTTCTGGTACTGGTGGTTGATCATGATCATCATCTCTGGGAGCTTCATAATATGTACCCTCATGTCTGGGAACCTCATCTTCAACTCGTACTGGCACCGGTGTATGAGGTTCTGGATTCACATTTCTGTATTGCTGGGGCATTGTCTTCATATCCTTCCGGATATCTTCTATGGTCTGGTCTTCAACGAAGACAACATCTCGGCTTCTGACGATCTTCTTCTCAACAGGATCATACAATTTGTAGCTGAAATCATCCTGACCATAGCCAATAAAGACACACTGTCGCGTCTTTGCATCAAGCTTGGATCTCTCGTCCCTTGGGATGTGTACAAATGCTTTGCACCCAAAGACATGCAAGTGCTCGTATGACACTTCTTTACCTGTCCAAGCTTGGTTAGGAACATTACCTTTCAGTGCGACCGCTGGGGACATGTTCAAAACATGTATTGTTGTGTTGAGTGCCTCCCCCCAAAATGTCTTCGGCAGCTTGGCTTGTGATAGCAAGCTTCTGACTCTTTCGCACAAGGTTCTGTTCATCCTCTCAGCTAGGCCATTCAGCTGAGGTGTCTTCGGAGGTGTCGTTTGATGTCGAATTCCTTGCGTCTTGCAGTACTGATCAAACGGACCTCTGTATTCTCCACCGTTGTCTGTTCTGATGCATTTGAGTTTCTTACCAGTTTCTCTCTCCACCAGGGCGTGAAACTCCTTGAACACTCCCAACACTTGATCTTTTCTCTTCAAGGTGTATGCCCAGGTCTTCCTTGAATGATCATCTATGAATGTCACAAAGTAAAGTGACCCTCCGAGTGTTCGTGTCTGCATCGGACCGCATACATCTGAATGTATGAGATCTAGTACCTCCGGTTTTTATTGAGGTGGGGAGCTCTGGAAGGATACTCTGTTCTGTTTTCCAGCCATGCAGTGTTCACATTTCCGTAAGTGTGAGTTCTTCAATTCGGGAAGAACATTCCGCCTGCGTAGTATCTTCATCCCCGTTTGACTCATGTGACCGAGCTTTTTATGCCATAGCTCGGCTGCCTCATTACTGTTGATTGTATTTATGCTACTATTGGAAAGCTTAGCATGCATCAAATACAGAGTTGAATCTTTCTTACCTCGTGCCACGACCATTGATCCTTTAGTGGGCTTCCATGTGTCGTCACTAAAGGTGCTGCAGAAACCTTCATCATCTAGCTTGCCTGTTGAGATCAAGTTTAACCGGATGTCAGGGATGTGTTTGACTCCCTTCAACACTAGCCTTGTGCCGTTCTCTGTTTCAAGGCAGATGTCTCCAATACCGACGGCTTTGGACTCTCCGTCATTCCCCATCCTTACAGCACAGTAGTCCCCTGGTGTGTAAGATGAGAAGAAGTCTCTGCGAGATGTGGCATGTATGGATGCGCCACTATCTATCACCCAACTGGTCTCGTGGCTGGTAAGATTCACAACATCGTCTTCATACATAATGCAGAATTCTTTGGAGGTCTTTTCGGTGTTAGTAGCAACTCTTTCTTGGTTAGAGTCAACATCTCTCCTGGACTTCTCGTTCTTCAGTTTGTAGCAATCCCGCTTCATATGGCCTTTCTTCTTGCAGTGATAGCACTCAATATCTCTAGTTCTTGATTTCCCCCGGTTCTTGTCTGATTTACCTGGGCCTCGGCTTTTACTCCTCCCCCTTCTGGTGTTCTTCTCTGTCACTAGAGCTTCTGAGGTTGAGGCTGATGCTGACTCCTGCATTCTCGTCCTCTTTTCTTCCTCGAAGATCCTGGTCTTCGCTATCTCCATAGTGACTTTCCCATCTGCGGCTGAATTTATCACCGTAGATCTGAACGTTTCCCAAGATTCTGGTAACGTATTAAGAAGTATTAAGTCATTTACCTCATCTCCGAAGTCTATGCCCAATCCAGACAATTATTTCATTGTTCCGAGGAAATCGTTGATGTGGTCCGCCACAGCTGTACCTTCCTGGTATTTTAACCCCATCATCTTCTTGATGTAGTACAGCTTGTTGTTGCCAGTCTTTGCTCGGAAAAGCTCCTCCAGCTTTCTCCATAAAACACGTGCATTTGTCTATTCACTGACATGGTTCACGATACTGTCGTCGATCCACTGACGAATAGTACTGCATATTTTCTGGTGAAGATTAGCCCACTTCTCATCAGTCATTCCTTCTGGTTTCTGCTCTAGAAATACCGATCCATCATAGTCCTTCACATACAGAAGGTCTTTCATCCTTCCTCTCCATGTGAAATAGTTTGTACTGGTTAACAAAACCATTTTTCCGTTGCCCACATCCATCATAAAAATTATAAGCAGAATTTCAAAAAACGGACCTCACTGTTGCGTCCGGAATGGTCGAAAATGGTGGAAATGACACTTCGTTTGTCAAAATCCGACACATGGACCAAATTGCAAATTTCAGAAATTACTGGGGTCAAGGTGCAATTTCCAAAAGTTCAGGGGCCAAGTGCAATTACGGAAAAGTGTAGGGACTAAATTGCAATTTCCAAAAAGTTCAGGTACTAAATTGAAAATTTCTGAAAGTATAGGGGCTAAATTGTAATTTCCAGAAAGTTCAGGGACCTATCTGAAATTTACCAGGCACCGCTGACATGGCACTTGCTGACGTGGCGGATGACGTGGCAGCTGACTGGGCTACTGACTGTGCGCTGGCGTGTCGACATGTGGCGGCTGACGCGGTCGTCTTCAACCTCAAGCGGCGCGTTGATGCGCGTGGAGCGCGTGACGAGCTCTCTGACCTGCGCGTGCGACGCGTGAAGCCGTTATGGACCTCCGATCGATCGCCGGAAAATACCACCGTGCTTGTCTCGCCGTGAAAAGTCTAATGGTATGCTCAAAATCGATTTTCGACAACTTTCGTCGGAACCGACTTTCCGAACCGAACCTCTGTTTCTGAGTTTCGGGATCCCTCCGAGTAACCTTAGCTCTGATACCACTTGTTGTGATTAAACACACACAATAAAGATGAAATGAGAGAAAATTCTTCTTATATTCACAAACAAAGAATTACAAAGCTTACAACCCTAAGCTTTACAAAAAACTCTCAGACCACTTTACTCTCTAATACTCTCACGTTTGGGATTTCTGGGATACATCTAACAATGATTTATGGCTCAATTTATAGTGTCCAAACCGCGTGAACTGTGCCACACGGTTTGGCACACGTTTACAACTTGCTCATGAGCTGTTGCTTGAAAATGCATGCAATTATTTACATGCACTTTAGGTGCTTGTGACCAACAGCGGGTCACAACACCAACACTATCTACACATTCGTCTAATCAATAGTTGAAATAACAGACTCACTGCGGAAGTAGCCTAAATGAGAAATAACATTGTAACTCAAGAAAAACCGACAATTGTCTGGACAACTTATCCTCCAGTTCTCAATGACCGATAATACTTTCAGGAACTTAGAGCAGCCCCTCTTGCATAGTCATTTTGAATAAGAATTTATACTTCCTAATTCCTATCGATCATTCAACAATTTTTCTAAGATATATCATTCTGATTAAGAGGCGTTCAAATTGTCAACCTTACTGCAAGGCCTTTAAGTGTGCCCTTGATTTAATGCCAGACACAGAAAGAACTTTTAGTGGATGAAGATTTCTGTCACATGAGCTACTCGTCCTGTTGAAAAATAACTAGCACTTGTTTGCTGAGATAGAGTACAATATAAAGGGCTGAGGCAAATCCAAAAAGGTTAGGATACGGAGTATAAAAACTTATTACAGCAAAATATATTTTGCTGCCATGTCACCTCTTATAAACAGAAATGCAACATTTCAGGAAACTTATTCCTCGCTCCAATGGGCAGGAGATAGAATATAACTATTCACTACCATAATCCAACAGAGCAAGTATATGCATGTGTTAATATGACATTTCTGTTGTGTGAGGAACGGACAAAACCGAGAGCAGCGGAAACCCGTCCGAGATCAAATCGCGAGCGAATAAAATATATATATATATATTTTGTTTTAATTTTCGGCCGTCCTTAAAATAGTGGGTTTAAAAATTTTAATTACAAACTTAAAATTTCCAATGCATTAAAACATTTTCATGTATTAAAAATTACCATAAGTCCATTTAAAAATTTCAACACACTTAAATCAATCTACCAACTTTTGACAAATTAATCTAAGCATCATAATTATTTCCAACACTTGAAAATAATCCAAATATACTAAAATTAATTTTTTCAACACTTGAAAAATTAATTCAAACATACAAAATAATTTTCTAACTCTTGAAAAATTAATCCAAGCATTCAAAATTAACATATCAATTATATACTAATTTTCCAACACTTAAAAGCTTCTAATTCCTCACTTACATGCTTCCAATTAGTCCAACAAACCACAACAATTTTTCTCAACTATAATCATCAACAAAATGAACAATAAATTTACAAATTAAATTTTACCAACAAGCTTTGCCAATGGATCATTTCCTTCTAACTTTGCCAAATCTTCCAAGCTTTGAGCTTTCTCCAAATTTTTTTTGAACTCCTTCAAACTCCACCAAATAAGCAACTCAATGAACAAATCTTGGTGATCAAAAGGTGGTTTGATCACTCAAGAGTGGTAACAAAATTTTCCCCAATTTAACTCTTAAAACCCTATGGAAAAATCTAAATTTCAAGAACACAAATCAATCCCTAACTCTTAAAGATTAATTGTACGGACTTGAAACAAGGTTTGGGTAATTGTGAGATTTTTGGCTTGATTTTGATGAACAAAAACAGAAAAATTCAGCCCTTATCTTCTATAAGGCTCTCGGCAGTGGCTATTCAAAAAAGGTGGGTGTTGATCTTTTCTTGTTCATGCTCGGCAGTGGCAGTGAACAAAGAAGCAAAACCAAGTAAAAACAATTCATTTCTCTTGTTCATGGTTTCGGCAGTGAGTGGAGGTGAGGCAGAGTCAAAACCATTTTTCTTATCCTGATTTCGGCAGACAGCAAAGTGAGAGATATATCAAAAATATTTTGTTTTTCTTTTCATTAATTAAAATTAAGAAAACAAACCCAAACCTTTAATAAACAAACCATGGTTCAAGGGAATCTTTTCCTACACACGTATTGTAAAAGCAACTTAACCAAGGTTAAAATTAATCTCACAAATTTTAGTAATTAAGTTATCTTTATGAATCATTTAGTTACTTTAACCAAATAATTCAATTTTACTTTAATTAATTAATTGTATAAGCTAAGTAATTATTATTGTATATTAATTTAACAACTAAATTAATTCACAAAATAATTACTAATTTAATGTAAATCGAATTTACATTTATTATACAATAAAATTATATCAACTCTTGATATAAAATTAATTAATTCAATTCATCTCATGAAATTATCGAATTAAACAATTTAATCCTAAAACCCAAAAATACTTTGTCAACATTTGACGAGAGGTCGCCCTAGTGCTCAACGAGTAAACTTAATATAATGGAATTCTCTAGGTTCATGTTCGGTTGTTATATATATATATATATATATATATATATATGTCGAGGTTAAAAACGTTAATGTATAATCCCTTCGTCATCTCCGTTTCCAATTGAGTAAGGTTATAGTTATAATGTCAAAACCTTATCTACTCAATATATGCAACTTTTCATCCTTATATTCCATTAATAAATAATATAGCAAAACTCTTTTTGAATATTATTTATAATGTTAAAGAAATAATTTCTTCAACGAACTTTCGGCCAAAAGATTTCCGGAATATATTCTGAAAAATTCTGGAAACAAAATCCAACCATATGGACTGACGAATCCTCATCTTAACACACACCGATCTTCGTGAGCATCGGTCTATACCTAACAGTCATCCAGAGGCCAGACCATGAAAGGTCTCTGACATGCATAGTATCAGGCACAGATGATCACTCACAAGACCACTGTGGTGTCTCAAGTCAAATGACCACAATAACTACTCAACTTGAAAAGATAACTATTGACAGTTTTATGGAATATCTATTAGTCATCTTTTATGAGTTAATTCAATACTCATTCAACTAATGAATATCTGCATTTATATACGAACTTCCGTTAAGCTCACAGTCTTTTGAGACAAACCATATGTCCATTACATATATAGACAATGCACTAGTCTTACTAATATAATGACCGACCCAAGTCAATATATCTAGACCAGGAATAATTTATGTTCGAGAGAATGTGTGATATTTCTCAACATCATTTGCAACTCTTGCAACTATATCACCATATGTTGTAACTCTCGGGTCTTTACTAAATTCATATAAGGTTCCGAGTGTAACTCGAAATCTCTAACTCTTAGATTTACAATATATGAATAAAAGTAAGAGTTTTACCATATAAATAAATAAATAACCATGATAAAATAAATATTATATTGCATAAATATCAAATATTCATACAAAAGTGAATGGTGCTTGATCACCATTTCCAACAATTTCTAAATCATACTAAAAAAATTGATCATAACACTAATGATAGAGATCTAAAGATCAATTTGAAATTGGGTCATCGCCAGAAATAATTAATATATTTATTTGTAAACTGTACTGTGCTGTAAATTCTTCCAAATATTCATTAAGGGTAAATATGTCATTTGGTTGCATTGGGTGCTTGTGAGAGGTGCAACCCTTAAGAGTGTTGCACCTCACCCCAAAGGGTGCCCTATTGGCACTCTTCCATGCCTTATAAAAGAGGCAATACATCCAATTCAAAAAGACAGAAAGAAAATCCGAATTTTGAAGAGACATTTTGGTTTTGTTTGTTTGGTTTTTTGTAAGAGAGTTCTATCATTTCTCTAGTTCAAACACTTGTCAAGGAGTGCACATTGGACAAGAAGGAACCAAGTTATCCTGGGAGAACATTGGTCAATTGCGAATCCGTGAAACACCTGTGACGGGGCCAATAAGTTCTTAAGGACAGATAGATCTCGACTTGGATTCGTCATTGCATTTTCCGGGTTTTCTGTAGTTTCTTGTTTTAGGGTTTTATGATAGTTTGATTGATATTGTCTAGCTAAAATTGTTTTGTAGCATGTAATTTGACGTTTCATAACACTATTAGACCCACATACTGTTCTTATGGGTCGCAACCAAGAGAAAATTAGAGATGATTTCATACCTGATCGTGGATCAGAACACCATATGATTTTGAGATTGACTTGCTGACATCAGAAATTAGTGGACACTTCAAATCACCAAGACTACCGACTTTCTGTCTGTTTGGACCCATGCCAAGTGTGAGAACTACAAATAATATAAGAGACCATCAGCATTCAGAAACAAATTCAGACTTTGGATTAAGCACTAATCTAAGCACTTAGTCGTGCAATAAAGACTTCCAAGTTTTAAATTCACCGACCCAAAAAAAAAAAAAATTATATACAGTAGCCATTGGTAATCTTTAACTTTATAAGGAAGCTCTTATGCAGCAGTCTCCAATGACTTGCTAATAGATTGACAGAATAATTTGTAATGATCTAAACTAAATCAGAATTCCTCTTACACTTTTGAGCATTTGAATATTTTTCCCTAACTAACTTACCACACTGTCAATTGAGACACCCAAGATTTCTGTGTTTAATTAGCTTCTCAAGTCACTGTAAGCGGTGATTTCTGCAAGGACATAAGAAAATATCTGAAGAACTTAGTGTCGGCCATCTAAATTTCAACCTGTTCAGAGTTATAAGATATGAAATAAACGTTAGAATATAAGTTAGTATAAAAAAATAATTTATGTTGTGACATTATGATTTTGCAAATATTAAATTTGTTATAAAGAACAAGTTTGCCGAAACATTTTAACGCTAGCGGAATGCTATATGAAACACACCCTAATTATATAACTTTAGGCTCTCTTTTTTTGTTTTTTTGTTTTTTATTTTTTATTGAATAGCAGCCCTTTCATCAACATCAAAGAAAACAATAAAATTAGGATAGAATGTCTTCCATCCACATATAAGAAATGGAAACAATACAAAACAAGCGTGCTTTCAGAGTGCATCAACCAACATATTACATTTTATAGAAACATGAAAATTTTGAAACTCATTCTTACGATGAATCATCTTTTCAAATCGGAAATCACACAAAATAATACCGCATATATAACACGTAAAGAATCTGTCTCAATCATCAATGGACTAAGCCCAGCAGAAACTGTGTTTTGGGATTCAATTAGCTCACCATGCTGACCTTTTGGCTTTACTTAAAAACATTTTTCTCAATGTTTTTTTTTTTTTTTTTTTCAATTTCCGTATTTTAAATACTCATATTTCCTCGTTAGTTAATATTTATCACCACGTATAATTAATATTAGGGATTTTATTCATTGAGATCTATGCAGTTTAAGCACCCATAATTGCTTTTTAGTTGT
The DNA here is from genome assembly GCA_019454045.1 of Zanthoxylum bungeanum. Taxonomy (NCBI): domain Eukaryota; kingdom Viridiplantae; phylum Streptophyta; class Magnoliopsida; order Sapindales; family Rutaceae; genus Zanthoxylum; species Zanthoxylum bungeanum. The sequence goes on along the minus strand of SKCR01030668.1, from coordinate 157,909 downwards.
AAATTATTACTTAGAGTGATTTGATATAATTGATTTTGATCGCTTTTCACTTTTCCAAAAGTAATCCGATTTCAATTTTTAATTTATTTTTCAAATTTTTAATTTCTCTTTAGGGTTTTGAATGATGATTTTGTGTGGAAAAATAAGGATTTCTTTAGAAATGATGAAAAATAGTGAGAATATAATTTGATGTAAATGAATTCTTATTGAGGTATTAATATCGATATCTTTGTTTTATTATATTTTCTTGAATATTGATAATATTTTCTATTTATATTAAAATAATTTTTATTCATATTAATTTGACTAAAAACTCTTATATTGTTTATCATTTTTTAATCATAAATGAATAATTTTTGTGATTTTTGTAGAATTTTGAGAGACGAGTTTTGAATTTTTTTTTATTTATAACCATGCGAAATATCAATATTATTCTTTCTGATTAATTCACGATTATTTTTTATTAATCACAAATCACTATTAAAGCTATTACTTGATTTCCAATAAAAAGGTCGGGATTGAGATACAACCATACAAAGTCAGGTGGTCATAGGCTCATACCTCATGCTCATAGTACCTCACCGCTCACCAGTCTTAAATGCTTGTAAATATTATGAAAGTTAAGGGTCATTCACACAATTTCATAAAAAGAAAGAGGCAAAAACCTAAAAAAAAAAATTACATAACAAAATAACGTTAATATTGATATTAAATATTAATTTTGCAGAAAACTTCCCTCCTCCTCCTCCCCTCGTTTTCTTCTCTCGTTCTCCCTATCCTAACCCCTCCCTCTTTAGATCTAATGGTTGGAAAATGTTTATGAGTAAGTATTTTGAGGCACAATTTTAAGCACGGTCCACTTCGTGTTAGTGGTTGTTATTGAATGATTCAGATACTCCTCTGTGAGTAGTTCGAAATGGTATATTCATATACTTAAAATGGTGTTTGGATGAATGTGAGATTGTTGCTCAAAGTTCACCCATTGATGTTGGAAAATAAAGAGAATTAAGCTTGTCCCACATGAGAAAGCTATTAGAGAGAAGTTGTGCTTATATATGATTGCTCATATGTAGATGGGTAAGAGTTATAAGGATAGAGGCTCTCTCTACGTGCGCGCGCAGGGGGTGCAAATCAAAATCCAAACAGGCTTGGCTCGTGTGCACCCGCCCGTCCTGCGTACACGAATGCCGGACCAAATTGTGCGGGCCCGGCCCAGCCTATTTTTGCATGTCTCTTTATTTTTTTTCCAGGTTTTTGAAGTTCCATAACAGTTGAATTAATGATATTAATTAACTTGGTGGTTACAAGCAATGGAAGGTCTCCCACTCATGTGATTAATTGGCATGTTCACGTTCTTTATAAGGCATCAGTGTTCACTTTCGTTTTACACAGAAAATAGATAAAAACACAAGACACTTCACTTCAGTGGTTCGTTGGTAACAGGTTTTTGGTGGTGCCCATACTCGTTCGTTTTCCGTTGCATCCTGGGAAACAATCGTCTCACGTTCTATTGCACCTACGGTAGGGGACGAATTTGTTTTAAGGAGATTGTTGACATCAACAAGCCTCGGGAAAGTGAAGCAGTGGTTCGTCAGATGCTTTCATCAGAGTCAGGGGTTCCGTCAGAGGCTCACTTTCATCAGTCAGACGCGCTTTCATTTTGAGGCAGAGGCACAAAGCAGAGGCTCGGTCATCGTTTGAGGCTCGCCTTCAGCTTTATCGGGGTCTGTTTTCAGAGCATCATTTCAGAGGCAGACACATATCGATTTCAGAGGTAGACGGACAAAACCTTCAGAGTCAGACGCATCCCCAGGGTCTTCTCCAGGGTCTGCCTTTAGACGCATCCATCAGACGCATCAGGGTCTGTCGTCAGGCGCATCTCCAGGGTCTGCCGTCAGGGTCTGAAACGCGCATCTCCAGGGTCTGCTTCTCAGGGTCTGCCGTGAGGGTCTGCTGCGTGGGTCTGATTCAGTAGTCTAAGCCTAATTCTGATTCGGATTTCCCAATTGCCGTGAAATAATTGTAATACTTGTAATACAGTCTTAAAACAAATTCGACTATGTGGATATGGAAAACAGTCCAAACACAGTAGATCTGAATATGGCAGCCTCTTCGGCTGGCCAGAATGTTGTGGCAGCCCCTGTGGCTGGCCAAATTGCAGTGGCAGCCTCTTCGGCTGGCCAACTTGCTTCAGCCTCTGGGCTTAATATGGCAGCCGCTTTGGCTGGCCAAAGTGTTGCTGCCTCTATGGCTAGACAACCTGTTGGACATGTGAGTCATGTCAATCCTGCTGCGGAAAAACCTGAAAAATTCACTGGTCAGAATTTCAAAAGGTGGCAACAGAAGATGTTCTTTTACTTGACCAAGTTGAACCTTGCGAGGTTCCTAAAGGAAGATGCTCGTGTACCCTCGGAGGGTGAGATTGATATCCAAGTGATCAATGCGATCGATGCTTGGAAACATTCTGAATTCCTATGTAGGAATTATGTGCTGAATGTGCTAAGTGATTCCTTGTACAGTGTGTACGCCGGAATGAAAACAGCAAAAGGGCTTTGGGAATCTTTGGATCGAAAATATAAAACTGAGGATGTCGGTACTAAGAAATTTGTCGTAGGCCGATTCCTAGATTTTAAGATGGTTGATTCCAAAACTGTGTTAAGCCAAATACAAGAACTACAGATTATTCTAGCAGAAATTCATGCTGAGTGAATGGTTTTAAGTGAAACCTTCCAAGTAGCCTCGATAATTAAGAAATTACCACCATGTTGGAAAGATTTCAAGAATTATCTAAAGTACAAGCGAAAAGAAATGAGCATTGAAGACTTGGTTCTTAAGCTCAGAATTGAGGAAGATAACCGAGTATCTGACAAGAGATGAATATCTCATAAGGTCAAGGCAAATGTTGTTGAACATGACCATAAGAACAAGAACCTCAAGAACCTCAAGAACAAAGGGTCAAAAATGGGCCCTAAATGAGGAGTTTCCGAGAAATCCAAATTTCAAGGAAGATGCTTCAACTGTGACAAAATGGGTCATAAGTCTTCTGAGTGCAGACTGCCGAAGAAGAAAAAGAACCAAGAGGCTAATGTGATGGAACACATGACTCAAGATGTTTCAGACATTAACCTTTCTGTTGTGGTTTCTGAGGTGAATCTGGTGGGTTCAAACCCAAGAGAGTGGTGGATTGACACTGGTGCCACTCGGCATGTGTGCTTGGACAAGAGCATGTTTTCTTCATTTGAGCCTGCTGGTAATGGGGAAAAATATACATGGAAAATTCAGCAACATCTGAGATTGAAGGTCAAGGAAAAGTGATTCTGAAGATGACCTCTGGGAAAGAGTTGACTTTGAACAATGTTCTGTATGTACCAGAAATACGGAAAAATCTTGTGTCTGGATCGCTTCTGAACAAGCATGGATTCCGGATGGTGTTCGAGCCTGATAAAGTAGTTTTGACTAAAAATGAGATGTATGTGGGAAAAGAGTATGTAACTGATGGGCTTTTTAAGCTCAATGTAATGGTTGTTAAACCCAAGAATATCAATAAAGCTAGTTCTTCTGCTTATATTGTTGAGTACTCTAATCTATGGCATGATAGATAAAGACATGTTAATTTTAATTCATTGCGGAAACTAATTAACATGAATCACATTCCCAATTTTAAAATTGATAACAGACATAAGTGTGATGCTTGTGTTGAGGCAAAACTAACTAGATCATCTTTTCATAGTATTGAAATAAACTCTGAACCACTTGATCTAATTCATACCGATGTATGTGATTTTAATTCAATACAATCGAGAGGCGATAATAAATATTTTATTACCTTTATTGATGATTACACAAGATTTTGCTATGTGTATTTAATGAAAAGTAAAGACGAAGCTATAGAGAAATTTGTTCTCTATAATAATGAAGTTGAGAACCAACTGAATAAAAGAATTAAGGAGTTAAGAAGTGGTCGTGGTGGTGAATATATTTTTCCTTTTGAATCACTTTGTGAACAAAATGGAATCATACATCAAACCACAACTCCTTATTCACCTCAATCCAATTGGATTGCAGAATGGAAGAATCATACCTTGAAAGAGATTATGAACGCTATGTTAATCAGCTCTGGCTTACCTCAGAATATGTGGGGAGAAACTGTTTTATCAGCTAATTACCTTTTAAATAAGGTACCACGAAAAGAAGCGGGGAAAAATCCTTATGAAATGTGGAAATGAATAGTATTTTCCTATAAATTCCTACGAGTGTGGGGGTGTCTTGCCAAGGTAGTCATTCCTCCACCTAAGAAGGTGAAGATATGACCAAAAATTGTTGATTGCATTTTTAAATGATATGCACATAACAATAATGCTTATCGATTTCTTGTGTATGAGTCTAATATACCAGATATTCACAAGAATACGATAATTGAGTCGAGGAATGCATCATTTTTCGAATACGTTTTTCCCTGTAAAACTAATTCGAATTCAAATGTACACAAATGGACACATGAGACTATCATTGAAGATAGTCAGGACCAAGAACACATAAATGTTCCAGAGGATCAACAAGTTGTTGAACTTGAACCAAGACGTAGTAAAAGAGTTAGAACGGAAAAATCATTTGGTCCAGATTTTTGGACATTTTTGCTAGAGAATGATCCTCAAAGCTATAATGAAGCTGTAAGGTCAGTTGATGGTGCCTTGTGGAAAGATGCCATCAATAGTGAAATTGAATCAATCTTACAAAATCACACCTGGGAGTTAGTGAATCTTCCTCAATGATGTAAACATTTAGGGTCCAAGTGGATTTTCAAAAAGAAAATGAAGGCAGATGTATCAATTGATAAGTACAAAGCAAGATTTGTAATTAAAAGTTATAGACAACGTGAAGGTCTTGATTACTTTGATACTTATTCTTCTGTAACGAGAATAAATTCCATAAGGATGATACTAGCGATTGCAGTTTTGCGCAATCTTGAGGTACATCAGATGGATGTGAAAACAGCCTTTCTGAATGGAGATTTAGATGAAGAAATCTACATGGAACAACCTAAAGGCTTTATAGCTCCATGACAAGAAAAGAAAGTCTGTAAGTTAGTTAAATCCTTGTATGGATTGAAACAAGCCCCGAAACAGTGGCATAAAAAGTTTGATGACACCATGTTGGCAAATTATTTCAAAATCAATGAATGTGATAAATGCATTTATGTCAAAGAGACAGAAGTTGGCTATGTCATTTTATGTCTCTACGTTGATGACATACTGATTGACGGGAGTAATGTTAAAATGGTGAAATCCACAAAGACTATGTTGAAATCTAAGCTTGACATGAAAGACATGGGTCTAACATATGTCATTATGGGAATAAAGATCTCGAGAAGTCCAGATGGACTTATTCTTTATCAGTCGCACTATGTGGACAAGATTCTTGGTAAATTCAACAATGATGATTCTGCTGTGGCTAGAACTCCTTTAGATGTGAGTCTACACCTATCAAAGAATATGGGAGAGGGTATATCTCAAGTAGAATACTCTAGAGTGATCGGGAGTTTGATGTACTTATCGAGTTGTACAAGGCCTGATATAGCCTGTACAGTAAACAAGCTCAGCAGATATACGAGTAATCCATGGATTGATCACTGGAAAGCAATAGTAAGAGTACTCGGGTACTTACGTTTTACTCGTAATTATGACTTGCACTATCATAGATATCCAGCTGTAGTCGAAGGATACAGTGATGCTAATTGGATATCTGATATGAAAGACTCAAAATCTACCAGTGGCTATGTGTTTACACTAGCAGGTGCAGCTCTATCATGAAAATCCTCCAAACAGACTGTGATAGCCAGATCTACAATGGAATCAGAATTCATTGCATTAGATAAGTGTGCTGAAGAAGCAGAATGGCTTCGAAATTTTCTAGAGGATATTCCAAGTTGGCCTAAGCCAGTGCCAGTAATTTGCATTCATTGTGATAGTCAATCTGCAATTGGAAGGGCATATAACAATATGTATAATGGTAAGTCTAGACATATTCGTCGTAGACACAATACCGTTAGACAATTACTCTCTACTGGAGTTATTTCGATTGACTATGTAAAGTCAAAGGATAAAATTACGGATCCGCTAACCAAATGGTTAAACAGAGAGTTAGTTGTGAAATCATCGAGGGGAATGAGACTAAAGCCCATTAGATAAATGTTTATTACAAAGGAAAACCCAACTTTGTTGACTGGAGATCCCAAGATATAGGTTCAATGGGACAACCTACTCGTAAATGACATAATTGGTTCACTGTGGGGGTTACCCTCTAGTCCATTCCTATAGTGAAATGAAACGGTGATGCTCGTATGGATAGAGGTTAAGCAAATGCTTTTAATGATTCTTATGCGTTGGGAATCCGAGCAGAGTATTACGAGATACTCTTAACTAAGAAATCACATATGTGAGAGAGAAGTGGGGCCGCTTCAAAGGGAATTGTACGGGGCTCAATTCTTAGAAACTCTCGCAGAACCAGGTTGATGTTCATGGCCAAAATGAACATAAAAATGATAACTCAGATGTGTTAGGTAAAACATCTGTGTGATATATGTTTTCCATTTACATGAACGACAGTATAGTTCAATGACATCGCGTCCACTGTCAGCCAGTAAATGAGATATATTTTCACAAGAGAAGGTTCAAAGGCTGAGGCCTACCTATCCTATGCATGTGTTGAACCGTTTAACTCTTCTAGGTCAAAATAAAATGTTTTATAAAATATTTTTATTTGACTTTTTCGCCAATTTCATTCATGTGGGGGATTGTTGGAAAATGCTTATGAGTAAGCATTTTGAGGCACAATTTTAAGCATGGTCCACTTCGTGTTAGTGGTTGTTATTGAATGATTCGAATACTCTTCCGTGAGTAGTTCGAAATGGTATATTCATATGCTTAAAATGGTGCTTGGGTGAATGAGAAATTGTTGCTCAAAGTTCACCAATTGGTGTTGGAAAATAAAGAGAATTAAGCTTGTCTCACATGAGAAAGCTATTAGAGAGAAGTTGTGCTTATATATGATTGCTCATATGTAGATGGGTAAGAGTTATAAGGATAATGTAGGACACAAATGTTAGACGATGTTGTTCCAGGCTCGCGGCCCGGTTGGGAGTACGGAGTAGCTCGTGGGGGACTAAACCAGAGAAATAACATGGAGTCGCCGCCCGATATGAACCGGGAAAATGATTTAAGGCCGCACTCACCCCTCGCAAGGGAATACCTCAAACCGTTGGGTTTAGAATGGTCCATTACTTATGCCACTTGTAATGATATGATTTGTGCAATAATTTAATCGAATCTAGCAACATATATTTCCAAGGGTAATCTATTCCTAGGTTCGCATGTATAAAATAAATCATCATAACGTCAAACATACGATATCACACAATAATCTCATGAACATGTTGAATCATCAAATACGAAAAATAAATAACAACCTAGTCATGAATGTAAATTGAATGCTTACTGCGAAAGAAGATAACCAAATCATCCATAAAGGAATAACGTACTACAGCTAAATCATGCTTAAGAACCAAGTAACATACTAACAACCTAATCATGCTTGAACACCATCTCACGAACACATCAATTAGATAAATACGGGAATACAAATAGATGATAACAATAAAAGTATCAATAATGGAATGGTACGATTAATTACATGATACAAGAGGAATCACCCAAGAAGCAATTATGCATGAAATGTGATGAAAATGAATCAGTTCAGTGTATGTGTGTTCGTGTAGCGTTCGTAAACGCGTTTAATCCACCCTAGTTAGCTCATGCACATTACATTACAATGCATATAAAATAAAGACAACAATGTAGGACTTCGTATACTCGATTGAACATATCTCACGTTCAATCCAACACACTTTGTCCGGCGCGGCAAAGTATTGTTGTAAAGGTAGCCTTTTGAACTTTTCTTCCCTCAAATAGAGAACATTTAGACCAACATAATAAGCTCATGCGCATTATATCATCAATACACAAACAAATAATCGTACGGAAATTAAATGGCGGAATAATAAACGAACAAGATACAAAAGCAAAGTGAAACATGTGCCGTTTGCTCAAGTGGTACGTGAAGTTGTATCCCAAGTACAGACCACACTACCGTCCATTCGGATTCGGCTACGGAATTTACGTCTGGGTTTCCATCCTATATACCACGAGAGACGACACATTTTCCCATCCATTCAAAGGCCACAACATGCATCCACAATCGACTCTCATGCGAAGAAAATAAATAAAACAATTAAAAGATGAATGAAAATAAATAAGAAAAGTGCCCTCAGGTCTAACCTCTTAGGTCGTCTCTCGAAAGTGCGTTATACGGCCGTCGGAAGGATTTATGCTCCGCAACTCCTCCGGTTCACTGATCCACTGCTCTCGTTCGTTGCCTCGCTATTTTGAGTCGTCGTTTCCTCTGTTTGTTCGCTATTCTCACTGTATTTGGTGTATTAATGGACTGTTTTTGCGGTTTAAAGGGGGTTGGGGCTGCTGTTTTGCATGGTTGTTTAAGGGTTTTAAAGTGCAGTTTTTTATTCACTGTTTTAGGTGATTTTGGCTACTGTTTTGGGGTATTTGAGCTGCAGTTTTGTTGCGGCAATGGGGGCTGTTTTGGTTTTATGATTTTCGGTGGAGGCTTACTGTTTTAGGGGTGTGATCTTCGGCTATTGAGAGTGAGGAATGAGAAGATAATTCTTTGTTGTTTATGGCTTGTGTTATGCGTGAATGAGAGAGGTCCAAGGGTTGGAATTGTGTTTCTTTTATAGAAAATTGCTAGGGTTTCCTCTTGCTCGAATAGGAAATGGACCAATTAGTGTCTTACAAGGAAAATCTATATTTGATTGGGGACATGATTTGGCTTAATTAGGAAGATCATATATTTGATTTGTTTCATTTAGGCATGTGAATTATTTAAATTGGGATGTGATTTATTTAATTTAGGAAGTATATTATTTTAATTTGTCACATGTGTTTTAAATATTTTAATTATTTTGGGTGGGTTTTGGTGGGCTAATTGAGCTTGGGCGTGAGGCTAGCAACAAAACCAGAAGTACCGACACTGTTCAAACGCTGATTCGAACGCTGCACGAACGCCCGCAATCTACTTGACGTTCGAACGTGTTCACGAACGCAGCACGAACGAAAGCAGTGAACATTTGAATTGAATCTGATGACATACTTATTCTGAATTTCCCATTCCGACATTCGTTTCTCGCGACTTTCGCAACCTAAAGAGTAGTGCCTCCGTACGAGACTCATCATCGGGACTTATATGCAAAAATGCAGTGCCTACAGATAGAGGCTCTCTCTACGTGCGCGCGCAAGGGGTGCAAATCAAAATCCAAACAGGCTTGGCTCGTGTGCACCCGCGCGTCATGCGTACACGAATGCTGGACCAAATTGTGCGGGCCCGACCCATCCTATTTTTGCATGTCTCTTGATTTTTTTTCCAGGCTTTTACAGTTCCATAACAGTTGAATTAATGATATTAATTAACTTGGTGGTTACAAGCAATGGAAGGTCTCCCACTCATGTGATTAATTGGCATGTTCACGTTCTTTATAAGGCAGCAGTGTTCACTTTCGTTTTACACAGAAAATAGATAAAAACACAACACACTTCACTTTAGTGGTTCGTTGGTAACAGGTTTTTGGTGGTGCCCATACTCGTTCGTTTTCCGTTGCATCTTGGGAAACAATCGTCTCACGTTCTACTGCAGCTGCGGTAGGAGACGAATTTGTTTTAAGGAGATTGTTGACATCAACAAGCCTCGGGAAAGTGAAGCAGTGGTTCGTCAGACGCTTTCCTCAGAGTCATGGGTGTCACGTCAGAGGCAGAGGCTCACTTTCATCAGTCAGACGCTTTTATTTTGAGGTAGAGGCACAAAGCAGAGGCTCGGTCATCGTTTGAGGCTCGCCTTCAGCTTTATCAGGGTCTGTTTTCAGAGCATCATTTCAGAGGCAGACACATATCGGTTTCAGAGGTAGACGCACAAAACCTTCAGAGTCAGACGCATCCCCAGGGTCTGCTCCAGGGTCTGCCTTCAGACGCATCCATCAGACGCATCATGGTCTGTCGTCAGGCGCATCTCCAGGGTCTGCCGTCAGAGTCAGCTCCAGGGTCTGCCGTCATGGTCTGAAACGCGCATCTCCAGGGTCTGCCGTGAGGGTCTGCTGCGTGGGTCTGATTCAGTAGTCTAAGCCTAATTCTGATTCGGATTTCCCAATTACCGTGAAATAATTGTAATACTTGTAATACACTAATTTCTCCCCAATTTCTCATTTCACTTCATCTCTTATGTCATTTTCTCGTTTTCGTCTCGCCATTTCGCCTCTCAATGTCTCGCGCCGCCAGAGCCCCCACCCCAGCCCCGCCGCCGCCAAATCCGCCTCCTTCGGGGCCGATCGTCCCGCCAATAAAGCGCCACCTCGCTTTTGTCACTACTAAGCCGCATTTTGTTCCTTCCGATGATTACCGTCGCTTCTCGAATACTGGCAGAGCCGCCGATCAGGAACCTGGATCCATCGTTGTTAGACCTCCTGTCAGGTTTTTAATTCATTTTTAGCTTGGCTATAGTTTTTAGTTTTTACTCGTTTCCTTTCAGTGGGTTATTTTGTAATTAATGAAGGACTTAGAACCCTTGTTGTCCTCATATTTTGAACTTATTGTCTGTTTGGTTTACAATTGCACTGTTGTGTTACTCAAATGAATAATTTTGAAAATTATTTTGTTTGTCAACGAAATTTGAGTTCTATTGATTGCTGTATTTTCAATTTGATATTTTTACGCTCAATTTAATATCTACTTGCTCGTTTTCATTCGAGCTGACCATGAACTAATCATTGACTAGTTTATGTTCCTTATTAGGATTGTATCTTCAATATTTGTAATTTTAGGTTATTCGCATGGTAACTCGCTCAATTTTACTAGAGCAAGACAATGCCTGTTTGTTTGAATGATTCAAAAAGCTACAAAATATATATAAAGATAAACAATGCTGCATTTCTGTTTGTGATTCTCAGCAAACAAAGAGGAAGAATGGTACGGAAGAAAATGAGGTTGAGTTCAGTGAGTGGGTTGGCATATCTAACGGTCCCTTCCACACACTTGTATAAGCAAAAGGTGGAAGGGTGAACAATAAGTCAAAGGCAACAAGAGGAAACAGATCAACTTGTCCAATACTCATGTCAAATGCTGGTGAGAAAATGTGTTGTAAGTAACTTGGGTTGTCTCGTCTATTGCATACATTTTGTCATGTGGGTGTGTAGAGAGCTTAATCCTTAAAGATGAGCTAAAGCACGTTGTGTGTTAACGGTTCCCCTTATACTCTTACTCCAGCTGGCAACTGCCGTTATGACAGTTCATTTGGGTAATCCTGAACATCTTTATAAATATTTAAATATTGGCTGATTTATATAGCTCTAAAACGGTCATGCATGGTAATTCTGACGAAAAAGTTCATCAATCTGAATAAGCATGCATGCTGAAGACAGTAAACTTGACCTGAATAAAGCTGCATAAATTTTAGAGGTGATCATCTGGCTTATTGATCATTTACATTGTTGAACAGTTCAATATACTAAGGTTATTATTTTTCAAATTAAAACAGGTGCAAAAGAGGCGAATATATGACATGACAAATGTATTGGAAGGAATTGGTCTTATTGAGAAGAAGCTCGAGAACAGAATACGTTGGAAGCAAATTTCTGACATTTTTAAGAATTTGATGTTTTCCTTCTATCTTAGTTTGCTATGTGTCATGGGAACTTATGGAGGATTGATCAAAATGATTAGGGGACTTGATAATTCAACTCCAGGAGAGGTAGATGCTGATGCATCCATATTACAGGTAACTGAAAGTAAATAGTGGTTTCTTGTAAAGCAGAACCCAATTTTTTTAGTTTAATATATCCTGGATTATAAAGTTTCTGCTTTCTTTTATCTCAGTTTGTAACATTGCATAGAATATATAACAATTGCTGGTGATCCAGTTGTTGGAACATAGAACAGGGAATGATAAAAAGACAAGTAGAGATTTCTTTCTGTGGCTTTTTAAGATTGACCATATTTTATCTTATCATCTTTTCCTGCAGGCCGAAGTTGAAAATCTTTCCATGGAAGAGTGCATATTAGATGAACAAACAAGGTCACTTGTTCTCTTGTTGAAGATGTAACATTTTGCTGTTTATAATCTTTTTTCTAGTGCTGATACTTCCAGGAAATATTTCAGGAAATTGAGTGAAAATGAGAACAATCAAAAGTAAACTCTTCTTCTCCACCATTGTTCTTATCCTGTTTATTACACTTAACTAGTGTTTATATGCACTCAAGGAGACCATCAAGTCTCTTATAACTATTTCAGGTGCTTTTTGTGACTGAAGAAGATATCAAGAACCTGCCTTGCTTGCAGGTTAGCTAATTCTTTTTACTACACCGTATTGGATTCTTTTATAATCATATCCCTCCCTGACACCAACTTCGAAAGATTCTTTAGCTTATCTGAAACCACTCTTCGTATTCATTGCTTCTGGCAGAATCAGACCCAGATAGTGATCAAAGCTCCACAAGGTACAACTCTTGAAGTCCCTGATCCCGATTAAGTAAGTCGAGCTGAAAATTTTGAAAGGAGGTTTCTGTTGTTTCTCACTTATCATGTTATTGATGCATGTTTCATTGCTCCTGTGTACACAGGGTGTTGATTGCCCACAGAAGGGATACCGCATAATTCTTAGAAGTACAATGGGTCCTATTGATGTATGCCTTGTTAGGTAATTTTGACTTCCAGCCAGGGTGAAAATTTCTGCTATTGCATATCTCATTACATTACTGCTATTAGATGTTAGAGGATTTGTGATCATTGCTTTGCTATTAAAATTTTCTGTTCTTCCTTTGTATTTTAAGCGACCCCTTTTGGCCTTTCAGTCGATTTGAGGACGTGCGAGCATCCCACTTGTTTCCAGTTCAGACTCTAATGAAAACCATGCGAGGGAGATAATCAACATGGAGAGAACTGGAAATGAAATTGAAGCTCAGGCACAACATGCTCATCAGATTTACCCTGATCTTCATTCTTCACAGGAGGTTGTTGGTGGAACGTGGAATGATGAAAATCGTTCCTTCAGTTGTTGATGCAAGTGCATTTTTTTTCAGTTATTAGTCCTTTTAAAATAATATTAAAGAAACCATTGATTCATAAGGAGCAATATTCTTTAGCAGAAGATAGTTATTAGTTCAGGTAACAAGGAATTAAATAACCTTAGGTTCAAGTTTTTAATGAGTTGGCCAATAAACTTCAAATGGCTGTGCGCTCAGCTTCAGATTTGAGGCAACAAGCATAGGTTTGAAGTCTAGTAGAGATAGGTTCAAAGCCAATTAGTCACTTTCTCTCGTATTGGTGATATGAAGATGCAGCCCAAGATGGCCACACTTGTCAATGTTGTACCATTGAAGCATGACTGATGATGTACTTAATAACTCAATTTGAAAAGTTCCCATTTGCAAAGGATCAGATAAATCTAAGCAATCTAGTCATCCAATTCTTTTTGGAGGAGATATAGTGTTTAAAATCATCTGTCATTGCAACGTAAAGTCCCAAATACTTGCAAACTACGTGTAAGATGGAAAGGGCAAATGGAGGTCCAAAAGCTTGTTCCTTGTTTCTGCCTTTTTTTTTCAATCCTAGTTCCCAGTTAGCAAAAGATATGATATTTCGGTGTGTTACTTTCTTTAATATTAATTCATCTTACTTAAGTGTTTCGTTGTTGTTGCAGATCAATGCTGATTATTGGCTTCTATCAGATGCTGATGTTATTATCACAGATATGTGGAAGACAGACTGTATCCTTCACCTCTTCTTTCTTTTATCTGCATAAATTGCACTCCCCTTTTCCTTCTCCCTTCTTTCGGTTCACAATTTGATTGTTGAATCCCTGACAGAAACCATAGCAGGTGCTGAATGGAATGGAGTGAATATGTTGCATGCTGATTTTGGAATGTCAGATGTCTGTACCCCAACGCCACAAACTCCTTCATCTAGGATAACAGAAGTTCCACCTACAGCTTTTAACTCAAGTCACAGATGATATTTATTTGCTGACAAGCTAAATCAAGAGAATCATGTAGGTTCTCTTCGGCAACTTTCCATGTCATTCATTTAAGGATACCGTTGAGTTGGGCGATCAATGTATACCGGAAAACTGTGAGAAGTTGGCAGATGGTGAAAAGGAAGTTGCCGATGTATTGCACACAGCTGTTGAGTAAAATTGACCCATGGTTTATTGCAAAATAAACTTATTCTTGTAATTTGGGATAAAGTGGCTGATTTTCAGGGGGCAAAAAAAAAAAAACAAGGGATAAGACACTGTTAAAACCGCTTGCAGAATATCATTGTAGCACCATTGATTCTGTTTGGAAAATGAAGGCAGCCATATCTAAATGTCAGTGATACAGACATGCAATGGAATTGCTGCCCGAGACAATGTCAGGTCAGTGAAAGTTTCTGCCCAGGATTCCTCCGATTGTATATAGCAAACATAATTATACCATTTTATGTAAGAATTTGACATCCCATTATGGTGATAGAGCTTATCATTTAGTCATGTTACATTCTTTTAAATCAAATTGAATTTCATGTTTTCATTTTTAACGGTTACAGATTAATCTTATTGTTTATATCAGCATCATGCATCATCGTTGAGTCGTGATCATAAGTTAGGATGTGGCTGAGCATAGTTCATTCAGGGCCCCAACAAACAAAACCAAAAGCAACAGCCATCTCTTTTCGTTGTCTTCTTGTGTCCCTTCATATGCCCATTCTCTGTTGAGAAGTCATATTCATATTAGGGCTCTTTTTTTTTAACACATTCACTATGAAGCAGTTCTAAGTTATCCACCCATATGGACGAAATGGGCCGAATGTGTATAGCTATCAAAATTTCAATGGTGTTTGATGATAGTATTTAAACCCCGGTATCTTTCAAAATTAAATAGATTCACAACCACTCATACTGAAATCTAAACCTCTCTCTGGTACAAAATGCAAGAGAAATAAGAGCAGAGAGCCACACACCTCAAGGAATTGAAGGACATTCTGGAAGTTGGCCATTTGGTGTCCAGCTCATCTCCTTGAAAACTTTACTTTCTCCACGTCAGATTCTCATAATACCAGTATTTTAAAAACCGGATATGTGATCGAAATGATAATTTAAAAAATTTAATGTGTTACTGATTCGATTGGTTGAATTATTCTGATTGAACCGGTAAAATTGGATGACGTCAAAATAATTTTAATTTTTGGTTTCAAATTTTTTTTTTTTGTGAACCAATCGATTCAATTCATCGATTTGCAGGTTTTGACCTATTTTTTAGACTTTCGATTTTTAAGATTTATCCGGGCTAGACTCAAGGTTAGTTCGAGCCGGTCTGCTCCTCAAAACTATGCATAATCCATCAAAGTACACGTCACTATTAGCTCAATGACTTCCAATTTTATAATGATTCCACTTTATAAATTAATAAAATAATACACAATTAATATTTTATATATTATCATTATCATTCTTTCATTTGGAGACGTCGAACCTTTCTTTCCTTGCCTATAGACATCTCTTTGGAAATGTTACAAGGAACATTTATAATATTGAAAAAGAAATGGACAAGTTTATGAGCCCCTCAAGATTGACCAAATCATCATGTCCATAATTTTGGAATAAGTGGCCATTAAATGTCTATCTTGATTTCTTTCCAGTTTGAAAATGCCACGAAAGCAGCTGGAGTGGGCTACCACTCTCTCTTCTCGATCCACGTGGCTGCATGTCACTGGCTAGTCTAACTGAATTAGCCAATAGGAATATAGATTTGAACAACGACTTACTTTAATATTTAATGTCGCTGGTGTAATATAAAAGTCCCTGCATACGTGTATAAAAGACTTGGTAACGCTATGTAAGCTATTAGATTGTATATTTAATAATAATAATAATAATAATAGCAGAAAAATAGATTTGAAAGGAGAATCCAAATGGGCAATTTCAATTAGCATTTCCCTTCCTTGCAAGTGGGTGACATTATTAGAAAACGACAAGCATTCATAAAATTTGAACCTCAAGTATCACCATCACCATGTGTTTATATTGTTTATTTGTTCTCTCTCCAAATTGTTTTACCAATAACGTATCATTTTGAGTAGAAATCTACTCCATGAATATTCACAGAGAAATTTTTACTTCATCCATATTTGATGAACAAGAGATATTATGGATATTTTAACTTTTAAACAAAAAATTTAAATTAAAACTTAAAATAGTCAAACCATGTATAAATTAGAAAAATAATATGGGTACAAAAGAGTAATTGTTGACGGTCAAAACCGGTAAAGTCGATTCTAAGCGGTTAACGCCGAAAAAAAAATGAATATCTTGTAATTTTTAAAGTGATTTGGCAAATCAAGTGCCTACATCCACAAGACAATCTTTTTAATAGTTCGAATATGATCACTGAAGTTTTACAATCCAAACACAATTATGACAGAGTTTTGGTTAGGTTTTTCTTCCCTCATACAATGGGATTTTCCCTCATTTATAATACTAGAACCGGACCGAAAATCCGGGTTTGGAATCGGAACCGGTTGTAACCGGTCCGGTTCTGGTTCCAAATAGATGGAACCGATTTTTAACCGGTCCGGTTCCAAAATAAACGGAACCGGAACCAGAACCGAATTTAGAACCGGATTCGATACCCAATTTTATAAAGAGTAATTGATTGATCTCCATTATTGCTGCCTTAAATCAGCAAGGAACCAGATACTGTGAAAGAAGCATTACAGTATCAATATCGGCATCATGCAATAAAAGATGAGTAGTGTTCATACTACAAAAAAATGGCAAACACTTTGCTTTCTGTCAAATTCACTTTCTTTCACATATTGGATTTCATAATCTTGCATGGTAGTGTCCCATACTACAAAAAATGGCTGTTGCTGCTAAACTTGCACTCATATTTCAGATTCTTTGCTTAACTCTCTGTTCACTTTGCTTATTTTGCTCTGCTTTCACTTCTCAATCAGTGAATTTCAATGGTGAGATCTTTGAAAGTCCTAGATATTATACTACATTAAGACAGACTGAGCATGCAGTTGCTGAAGTTAGGGTAATTCGGAACCGAACCGGAACCGAATTGGAACCGAATAATAGGGTACCCTATTTAATTGGGTAGGTTCCGGTTCCACTTAATTAGCAACCGATTTTTTCCGGGTAGGTTCCGGTTCCATGCGAAACCGGAACCTAAATCGGTTTTTCTCACCCCTAGTATTAATGTCGCAAAATGTGATAACCGTTGGAGATCATTATGGGCCATTACTAATTCGAACTTATTGGGATTTATTGTTATCATATGTTGATAACTACCAAAGTGATTCTTTTCCCTTCATCGGACTCGCGGTGACGTTCTGAGCTTTGTGGGACTTTGGGGTTGCTCGACATTCGAACAACGATCTCAAACTTATAGGAATGATCTATTCACTTATTGCGAGCTATGGCTCATATTGGTACTCAGGCCTTGCGGGTTGAGCCCCCCTCTATTGGGCTTTTTAAGCTAATGAGCCGATTTTACCTGATTGGGACAATTGTCAAATTTTGAGCTTATTTTTTACCCATAAGAGTAACAAAATAACTTTCAAAACTACTTATTTTATATTAATTTTTTCTTAATATCACAATTACTGTATATGTGGCATGTTATCTCCGATCAATATTTATATGACATATAAGAATTATATACAATGAAATTATCATTTATTTAATTATTTAATTATTATTTAATATGGTTATATTGATGATGTGGTATGTCTATTACATAATAGGAGGTTATTTA
>SKCR01030668.1:0-135000 GCA_019454045.1 Zanthoxylum bungeanum | reverse complement strand
AAGAAATTTCCTACAATCACGCTAATCTATTCTGGTAGTTTAAATATAAAAGACAATTAAACAAATATACAACTAATACAATATATTTGAATATAAAGATATTATTGCTTTCCTTCTCAACACCCTCCGCCGCCAATTCCGCCGTGGAAATCTCCATCCGTAACTGCTTAGTCAAACAAGCCGCCTGGGCTTACCTCCAGCCTATGTCCGCCTCCCCCGGGTCCCACCTCCTGCATCGTATCTGGATCAAAATCTCCTCCGCGTGTTTTCAATTATTCGATCGTATACTCGGTGTATTTCAAGTAAAGGAAAACAGAATTTAACTAAAATATATATATATATTAAGCAAAGAATTGAGTTTTTTGTATTTTGTTTTTCATTTGTACAATTGATAGAGCAATTGAAGTGCAATATTTGGCACCTATTTTAGTGCTGTGGTTTTTGACGCCGGAGCCTGAGGCGAGCTTGGAGGAGACTGTCGTTTGGCGTGGCGGGCGTTGTGGGCGGGTCGGGGATGTGACTGTCGTCTGGGGAACAGGGTTCTGATGGGACCCGCGTGTTGACTTGCGCAAGGTTGGACTTCGTCGGCTCCGAAACGGCGCGGTCGATTATGTTGGACAACGGCGACAACCGCGGGGATCCGGAGGAACCCCAGTGCTTGGACTTGCCCGGTTTTGGCGTTATGGGTGAGTTGAATCCGTTTGGCGGCATCGGCGGCGCGCTCGGTGCCGGCGGCTGCTCACTGTACTTCTGATTCCGGAAATGATTTGTAAGATGAGTGACAGTTTGATTATAATTTGTAAGATAATTGATAGTTTTGATTATAAATAATCGAACACAGCATTTGCAATTTGTGTTGCTTGTGAGTAACAAAAATTTGTTTGTTTTAGTTTTGCCTCTTGCATTGCTTTCACTTGGGAGCGTGAGAATTAGTGAATTGCTTGTGAGATCATTTGCCTAATTTTTGGAAATAAATTTACCTCAGGCTTGGCATTGGAATACTTGGAAGATTGGCCAGCCAAGAACTTGAGGATGTCAAAGAATTTTTCTTGCCCCAGTTGTGCGCAATTTTGCCAATAATAAATAGCCAAATCCCATACTCTTGCTCTCATTTCCAGAATCTTTCTATCAATGTCTGTTTCGTGCTTTGACACATAAGGCCTCAACACTGTTTGATAAACATACCCAGTTCCCTGCATCAAGGTTTTGCCGGTTACAAATCTGCCCTAAATTTGAGGGAAATGAAAAATATGACGATTGATTCTATTTACCTGTGTTTTTGGATACCATAAGTAGATGAAAAATGCCAGCTTAAACTCGCCATACATTGGCAACCTGCACAAAATAAGCACAAGATTGTAAATACTGCTGGAAAAATGTACCAGATTTTGCAGAGAAGTATGCATACCATGAAGCAAATACATCGGTAACTCTCTCAAGAACTGTCAGAATTGCCACAAGGATCCTGCAAAATTGCGGAGAAATAACTCAATTGCTGAAAGAATATCCATCTAAGTATTCAATAGGATGATGGCTAATCAAGCACATGACATGATCCTGCGGCCATGGAGACCATTTCTTAATAATAATACTTTCTGTCCATCGTCGATTATAAATTCTTATGCCGATATGTGACAACATCAACAGTTATAAATATCTGAAATTAACAATCAAAATAATTGCTGAAGCTAACTCCTAAACTACCTACTGTATATGAATTCAAGTCATTCAGGCATGAGGCATTGATGGTCTCAACTTCTTTTAATATTATTAATTATTGACTAATTCTAACAGATTAGTAAGACAAAAAACAAATCAAACAAACTAACGAAAATAAGAATCTTAAGAAGAATGATTAATCTTACCAATATTGACACCAAAACCTGAGTTCCTCAATCTCGACCCTGTTCTTCTCTACAATTTTAAAGCATTCGAACGCTGGATATGCATAACCAAGAACCAATCTGGCATCCAAAAATGATAGCAAAATGAAGTTTAGGAAATGAATAAACAACCATCTGAAAAATAGAAAGAAATTTCAAAACAAAAAATGAAAAACAAAATCAATGAAAGTTTATAATTACATAAGACATCTGGTGATGAAATCTCCTAACATCTTTAATTCTTTGTGTTAATGATTCAATACCCGCCAAAATTACTGAAATAAACAACACAAAATCATCTTTAAATAATCATTTTGGCCTAAAAATATGAACATATAATCAATGTGTTAGAAATTAAATGCAAAGAACCTGCAATCAACCAACTTGTGATCTATGGCTCAAAGCCTGGAACAATCAAAATCTTGAAAAAATGCCCACTTGACGGATTCAAACGCTGCGTCCGAATGAAGAGAGATAATCAAATTGATAAACAAAATATTTTCAAGGTGTGTAAATTCTTTAGAAGAAATGTTGTTCAACCTTTAAGAGAAGGATCTCTGATTCTCTAAACAGAACAGAGCCCAGATTTGAGTTTAGGGAATGTGGGTAATTTATATTGAATATTATTAGGGGACTGCAAGTTATTAAATGTTAATTATAAAAAATTGATGAACAAACAAAGAAGCGATTGGATTAAAGAGAAAAAAAAAATGTTGTGGAGGATCTCTTTTCTCTTTCACCAGACGCTTCTTTGTAATTTTACACGGAATTCAGCGGGGGGTTGATTTATTGGGATTCTTCAAACGGGCTTACCGTTTGGCAGTTAAATACGTATGAGGGTATTTATGTAATTGTAGTACTCTTTTAGCGGCTAATCAGTTTGTGGAAGTTGACGCAGTAAAAGCTGTAACTAACTATTTATGACTTATGTTTAAAATTCTTATTTGGTTTATTTTTAAATTTTTTGTTCATTTTTATATGAGAAAGTGAAATATTTATTTTTTTCAGTCAAACCATCTAATCTGAGTTTATTAATTATCACATATTCTTATAAAAAATACATTATTTGAACTCGAACTTAGGAACTGAATAATCAAATTTTAAATTTTTTGCCATCAAATCACACACCCCGAAGACATATAAACAAGGGTTTTTATTAAAAATCTAATAAGATGGAATTTATGATATTCAATGAAAGCTAAACTTAAAAATTTACATTTTCGTATGAGTGTATCAAATAAAAAATATAAAATAAAATTTAAACATCCTACCGTTGCTGAGGCAAAATCGCTTTTCCTCAGAACCAGTGATGATGCCTTTCCACCGGATAAGGCTGTAGGTCTAAACATCAACCCCCTTTTCAAAAAAAAAAAAAAAAAACAGAAAAAAAAAGAAAGAGAAACATCAACTCCTTGATCAACTTGTGCGATAGAGATAAATCATTAATCAAATTACATAATTTGAACTTTTTTTTGGGGCTTTATAAGAGTCAAAGTGATTTAAAAAAAATAGTCAAACTTCTTATTACTTAAAAAACATTAAAAAATAAAAAAACTAATAAAACTTAAAACCGTTGAATTAAAGAGTAAATAACTTAAGGGGTAAGTTTTTTTATTTTTATTTTTATTTTTATATATATTAAGTGTTGAGAAATATTAATATTTTGATTATTTCAATAAAAAAATTTTTTGTCTATTTTTATATGAGAAAGTGAAATATCTATTTGGTTTTCAACTTAATTTGTAACGCAAATTATTATCATCTTTAATTTGTCATTAATTTGACGTGATATGACAGAATGACACTTACCACAATATTAAATCAGTCAGTCTTAAAAGTTGTATTGTTTTTATATTTCAGTCCTTAGAAAAAATGATTTATAATTAAGTAATATAAGTGAATAAGTTTCTTCTTTCAAGTCATAATCCGTTAATTGCACTGACTGATTTAATGTTTGTGTTAAAGTATTGTTTCGTTACGTCATGTTAACAAGGCCATTACAGTTAACATATTAGATTTTAAAAAAATTATTCACCTATATGACTTAATTATAGACCAAAAAAAAAAAAAAAAATTAGGACGGAAGTGTAAAAATAACACAATTTTTATAACTTCAGAAGTTGTTATCCCAAATCGACATGTCATTCTATCATGTCACGCCAACAATTACGTTAGAGTTAACGGATTAAGAATTAAAATAAAAAAATCTAATACGTGACATTGACATACATGCTTGCTTAACAAAAAGGAAAATATAATATATATTTGTCATTTAAAAACTAATGTTATGGTTTTTTTCTTTTTTGAAATCGTTAAAAATACCGCCGCCAAATTAATCATTTTGAGTTTAAATGAAATAAGTAAAATCTTTGATTATCTCAGTCTCTTACAAAAAAACACACTTTTGGATTCGAACTTAAGACCTGAAGATTAGATCTTGAATCTTATAGTATCAAACCATGCCCATTGAGAACAACACTAATATTATGATGTTATTTGCAATTTCCTGAAAATAAAAATAGAAAGACCGGAAAGGAAGAATTTGTCCAGTCTTGCTTAACGAAAAGGCAATATAATGGGTGGTTTGGTGGCGGGGTTTCCATCGTTTCCCAAAAAAAAAAAAAGAAAAGCAATATAATATATATTTGTCATTTAAAAACCAATGTTATGATGTTATTTGCAATTTCCTGCAAAAGTTGGATCCCGAAACTCGGAAACAGAGCTTCGGTTCGGAAAGTCGGTTCCGACAAAAGTTGTCGAAAATCGATTTTGAGCATACCATCAGAAGTTTCACGGCGAGACGAGCACGATGGTATTTTCCGTCGATCGATCGGAGGTCCAGATTGTCCGCACGCGCGCCACGCGCCTAACAGAAGGCTGTCCACGCGCCCCAGTCGCAGTCACGCGCTTCACGCGCAGACCAAGGAAGAAGACGATACACGTGGCGACACGTCAGCGTCCAGTCAGCGCACAGTCAGCAGCCCAGTCAGCGCCACGTCAGCGCACAGTCAGCAGCCCAATCAGCTTGTCACGTCAGCGGTGCCTGGTAAATTTCAGATAGGTCCCTATACTTTCTGAAAATTACAGTTTAGCCCCTATACTTTCACATATTTTCAATTTAGTCCCTGAACTTTTTGGAAATTGTAATTTAGTCCCTAAACTATTCCGTAATTGCACTTTGGCCCCTGAACTTTCGGAAATTGCACTTTGACCCCTGTAATTTCTGGAATTTGCAATTTGGTCCATGTGTCGGATTTTGACAAACGAAGTGTCATTTCCACCATTATTGACCATTCCGAACGCAACGGTGAGGTCCGTTTTTTTTAAAATTCTGCTTAGAATTTTTATGATGGAGGGGAGCAACGGAAAAATGATTTTGTTAACTAGTACAAATTATTTCACATGGAGAGGAATGATGAAAGACCTTCTATATGTGAAGGACTATGATGGATCGGTATTTCTGGAGCAGAAACCAGAAGGAATGACCAATGGAAAGTGGGCTAATCTTCACCAGAAAACATGCAGTACTATTCGTCAGTGGATCGACGACAGTATCGTGAACCATGTCAGTGAAGAAACAAATGCACGTGTCTTATGGGGAAAGCTGGAGGAGCTCTTCCGAGCAAAGACTGTCAACAACAAGCTGTACTACATCAAGAAGATGATGGGTTTGAAATACCAGGAAGGTACAGCTGTGGCGAACCATATCAACGATTTCCTCGGAACATGAAGGAATTGTCTGGATTGGGCATAGACTTCGGAGATGAGGTAAATGGCTTAATTCTCCTTAATACGTTACCAGAATCTTGGGAAACGTTCAGATCTACGGTGATAAATTCAGCCGCAGATGGGAAAGTCACTATGGAGATGGCAAAGACCAGGATCTTCGAAGAAGAAAAGAGGACGAGAATGCAGGAGTCAGCATCAGCCTCAACCTCAGAAGCTCTAGTGACAGAAAAGAACACCAGAAGGGGGGGAGTAAAAGCCGAGGCCCAGGTAAATCAGACAAGAACCGGGGGAAATCAAGAACAAGGGATATTGAGTGCTATCACTGCAAAAAGAAAGGCCATATGAAACGGGATTGCTACAAACTGAAGAACGAGCAGTCCAGGAGAGACAACGAATCTAATCAAGAAAGAGTTGCTACTACCACCGAGAAAACCTCCAAAGAATTTTGCATAATGTATGAAGAAGCTGTTGTGAATCTTGCCAGCCACGAGACCAGTTGGGTGACAGATAGTGGCATCTCCATACACGCCACATCTCGCAGAGACTTCTTTTCATCTTACACACTAGGGGACTACGGTGCTGTAAGGATGGGGAATGACGGACAGTCCAAAGCCGTCGGTATTGGAGACATCTGCCTTGAAACAGAGAACGGGACAAGGCTAGTGTTGAAGGGAGTCAAGCACATCCCAGATATCCGGTTAAACCTGATCTCAACAGACAAGCTGGATGATGAAGGTTTCTGCAGCACCTTTAGTGACGGATGCTGGAAGCTCACTAAAGGATCAATGGTCGTGGCACGAGGTAAGAAAGACTCAACTCTGTATTTGATGCATGCTAAGCTTTCAAATAGTAGCATAAATACAGTTAACAGTAATGAGACAACCGAGCTATGGCATAAAAAGCTCGGTCACATGAGCCAAACAGGGATGGAGATACTACGCAGGCGGAATGTTCTTCCGGAATTGAAGAACTCACACTTACGGAAGTGTGAACACTGCATGGCTGGAAAGCAAAACAGAGTATCCTTCCAGAGCTCCCCGCCTCAACGGAAACCGGAGGTACTAGATCTCATACATTCAGATGTATGCGGTCCGATGCAGACACAAACACTTGGTGGGTCACTGTATTTTGTGACATTTATTGATGATCATTCAATGAGGATATGGACATACACCTTGAAGAGAAAAGACCAAGTGCTTGGAGTGTTCAAGGAGTTTCACGCCCTGGTGGAGAGAGAAACCGGTAAGAAACTCAAATGCATCAGAACAGACAGACGGGTGGAGAATACAGAGGTCCGTTTGATCAGTACTGCAAGACGCAAGGAATCAGACATCAAACGACACCTCCGAAGACACCTCAGCTAAATGGCCTAGCTGAGAGATGAACAAAACCTTCTGCGAGAGGATCAGAAGCTTGCTGTCACAAGCCAAGCTGCCGAAGACATTCTGGGGGGAGGCACTCATCACAGCAGTTCATGTTTGAACATGTCCCCAGCGGTCACACTAAAAGGTAATGTTCCTAACCAAGCTTGGACAGGTAAAGAAGTGTCATACGAACACTTGCATGTCTTTGGGTGCAAAGATTTTGTACACATCCCAAAGGACGAGAGATCCAAACTTGATGCAAAGACGCGACAGTGTGTCTTTATTGGCTATGGTCAGGATGATTTCGGCTACAAACTCTATGATCCTGTGGAGAAGAAGATTTTCAGAAGCCGATATGTTGTCTTTATTGAAGACCAGACCATAGAAGATATCCGGAAGGAGATGAAGACAATGCCCCAACAATACAGAAATGTGAATCCAGAACCTCATACACCGGTGCCAGTACGAGTTGAAGATGAGGTTCCCAGACATGAGGGTACAGGTGATGAGCTCCCAGAGATGATGATCATGATCAACCACCAGTACCAGAAGCTACACCAACAGTTCCACAGAGAAGGTCTGACAGAGAGAGGCGACCTTCAACCAAATACTCTGCATATGAGTATGTGCTGCTTACTGACGGGGGAGAACCCGAGAGCTACAAGAAGGCTGTGGAAACAGAAGACAGAGAAAAGTGGGAGGAAGCCATGCAAGATGAGATGAAATCTTTGCATGACAATCACACTTTTGAGTTGGTGAAATTGCCAATAGGCAAACGGGCTTTGAATAACAAATGGGTGTACAGAGTGAAGCAACAGGAGCATACTTCACAACCCCGGTACAAAGCCAGATTAGTTGTCAAGGGATTCAATCAGAGGAAATGCATTGACTTCGATGAAATCTTCTCTCCAGTTGTGAAGATGTCATCCATCAGAGTAGTACTCAGCTTAGCAGCAAGCCTCGACCTGGAAGTTGAGCAGATGGATGTCAAGACCGCATTTCTTCACGAGATCTGGAAAAGAAATTTACATGGAGCAACCAGAAGGCTTCGGAGTCAGCGGGAAAGAGGACTATGTGTGCAGACTCAGGAAAAGCCTCTACGGTTTGAAACAGGTACCGAGACAGTGGTACATGAAGTTTGAGTCAGTTATGGGGGAGCAGGGATACAAGAAGACCACTTCATACCATTGTGTTTTCGTTCAAAAATTTTCTGACGATGACTTTATCATCTTATTGCTATATGTAGATGATATGTTGATAGTTGGCCGGAATCAATCGAGGATTGATAATTTGAAGCAGCAACTGAGTAAGTCTTTTGAGATGAAAGACTTGGGGCCAGCTAAACAGATTCTTGGCATCAGGATCGGTCGTGATCGGAAAGCCAGGAGGTTATACTTGTCACAGGAGGAGTACATCGAGAAAATACTTCAGAGATTCCAGATGGACAAGGCTAAAGCGGTTATTACTCATCTTGCTACCCACTTTAGATTGAGTACACAACAGAGTCCCTCTACTAAGTCAGATAAGGAGGAAATGAAACATGTTCCATACACCTCAGCAGTGGGAAGTCTTATTTATGCCATGGTGTGCACGAGGCCAGACTTAGCACACGCAGTTGGATTGGTCAGCCGGTTTATGTCAAACCCAGGACGGGAACACTGGAATGCTATCAAATGGATTATGCGGTATCTTCGAGGCACATCCAAAATGAGGCTATGTTTTGGAAGCAGCGACAAACCAGTGTTGATGGGCTACACCGATTCAGATATGGCAGGAGATGTGGATACCCGAAAGTCTACTTCGGGGTATCTGATTACTCTTTCAGGAGGAGCTGTGGCATGGCAGTCAAGGTTGCAGAGGTGTGTTGCACTTTCTACAACAGAGGCAGAATTCATTGCAGTGACAGAGGCTTGCAAGGAATTGCTGTGGATGAAGACATTTGTCCAGGAATTGAGTTTCAAGCAGGAGAAGTACATTTTGTACTGCGATAGCCAGAGCGTTATTTATCTCGGTAAAAATTCCACATTTCATTCGAGGTCAAAACATATCGATGTGAGGTATCACTGGATACGGGACGTCCTGAGCTCAAGGCTGTTAGAACTCAGGAAGATTCACACCGACGACAACGGTGCCGATATGTTCACGAAGGTCTTACCGAAGGAGAAACTTGAAATCTGTCGTGCCATAGCCGGGATGACAAAACTCTCCACATAGTCAGAGTGGGGAGATTCAGAGAACTACGATTGACTTGATCCCAACTCAGGGTACGTAGGCAGTCATACAGATGCAGCCAGGGGAGGATCATTTGAGGATCCGGTTTGGATGATTGATGGTCTGCTCAGATTTGGAAATCTTCACCGAGTGGGAGATTTGTTGAAGACAGCTGCTTGCATGTTGTGTTGCAGCTGGCCAACTTGGCCAGCTGCAAGGAGTGTTTGGGAAGTTGGCAAAGTTACCAGCTTGCTCAAACCGCGTGACACTGTTCACGCGGTTTGAGCACTATAAATTTGAGTCCCTCAGGCCATTGTAACGTATCCCATAAATCCCAGAAGTGAGTTTAATAGAGAGTAAAGTGGTGTGAGAGTTTTTTGTAAAGCTTGAGTTATAAAGCTTTGTAATTCTTTTGTGAGTAATATAAAAAGAAGAGTTTTCTCTCCAATCACCTCTATTATTGTGTGTTTATTCACAACAATTATGTTATTGATATAGATGTATGTTTTTAAATCTATAGGTGCAAGTTGATTTAATAAGCAAAACCTCTTATGATGGTGCAAGAGGAAATAGGGTTTAAACCGCGTCCATACAAGTAAGGGATAATTTAATTTCAATTGATATAATACTTCTAAGTCATTTCGCTTCTTCCGCTGTTTTGTCTAAGACTATGAACTCTGATTCCATAGTAGACCGGGCAATACATGTTTGCCTCGAGGATTTCCATGACACAACTGCATTACCAAGTGTGAAAAAAAATCCACTCGTAGATTTGGAATCCACTGTATCAGATATCCAGTTAGCATCGCTGTATCACTCTAGAACAACATGATATCTCTCGTAATGTAGCCCATATTTTGAAGTGTCTCTCAGATACCTCAAAACTCTAACTATGGCTTTCCAGTGGTTATGTCCTGGATTGCTTGTTATCTGCTAAGTATGTTCACAGCTTGAGCGATATCAGGTCGTGTGTAATTCATGAGATACATCAGACTTCCGATGATTCTCGAGTACTCAAATTGCATATGCTTGAGCCAGTATTCTTTGATGGATGAAAAGTTAGGTTAGCTACTCCCAAATCATTCATATCAAATTTGCTGGATAATACTTTCTTGGTAGACTGAATCAGTTCATGATTACTAACAATTATCAGCATATCATCTACGTAGAGACACACAATGAC
Source organism: Zanthoxylum bungeanum (assembly GCA_019454045.1). Classification (NCBI taxonomy): domain Eukaryota; kingdom Viridiplantae; phylum Streptophyta; class Magnoliopsida; order Sapindales; family Rutaceae; genus Zanthoxylum; species Zanthoxylum bungeanum. The sequence continues at coordinate 124,630 of SKCR01030668.1, read as the reverse complement.
ATATCCTTTTTGAGTTGATTTGGTGTACACACACTTGTCACACTCATTGGTTTTGAACCTACTTGACAACATCACTTTGTCAAATTTCTCATTCCATTGTTTAGGTGTTTGTTTTAATTCATACAAGGATTTTACAAGTTTGCACACCTTCTGTTCTTGTCCAGGAACATTAAACCCTTCTGGTTGTTCCATGTAAATCTCTTCAGCCAATACACCATTCAAGAATGCCGTATTTACATCAATTTGATGTATTTCAAGACCAAATATAGCTGCTATAGCTATGAGCATCTTATCGATGTGATACGAATCAATATTGAATAGGTGTCAAAGTAATCAAGGCCTTTATTTTGCCTTGTACTTATCTATTGATCCATCCGATTTCATCTTCCGTTTGAATATCCATTTGTAACCCAGTGGCTTACAACCTATAGGAAGATCAACCAACTCCCAAGTATGGTTTAGTAGGATTGAATCAATCTCACTGTTAATAGCCTATTTCCACAAAGGTGTCTCCGGTGAAGACATTGTTTTCTCATAGCTTCGAGGCTCATTTTCTAACAAGTATGTCAGAAATTCGGGTTCAGATGACTTAGATGATGTCTATGTTCATTTGCCTCAACATTTCCACGTTAATCTGACTCTTGGTCAACCTGATCATTGTCCTTGACAGTATCAATAGTTCTTTTGAGAGACACTATTCTTTGTCTTTCCTTACAAAGAAATGTCCATTCAAAACGTCGCATTCCTTGACTCAATCATCATCTACGGATTGATGTCAAGAATCTCAGACCTGTGTACCAAGAATCGATACGCACTACTGTTGCGAGTATATTCAATGAATCAACAGTTTTGGGTCATATTCTAACCTTCTTAGGTTTAGGAACCATTACTTTGGCAAAACACCCCCACATTTTTAGTTATTTGTAGGAAGGTACGTAACATTTCCACAACTCATATGGTGTCTTGTCCAATCTTCTGTGAGGAAGCTTGTTTAGAACGTAGTTCACATAAAGCAATGCTTCACCCCACAAGTTCTAGGGTAAATCAGAACTTGTCAACATGACATTCATCATTTCCTTCAACGTTCAGTTTTTGTGCTCAGTAATCCCATTTCGTTGATGAGAATAAGGAGCGGTGGTTTCGTGAATAATTCCGTGCACATAACAATATTCACCGAATGGTGAAACATATTCACCACCTCTATCACTCCTGATTCTTTTGATTTTTTTGCCAAGTTGATTTTCAACTTCGTTCTCATAGTGTATAAAGCTCTCAATAGCTTCATCTTTGCTCCTCAGCAAATACACATAACAGAATCTTGTGCTATCATCGATAAAAGTGACAAAGTACTTTTTACCGCCTCTTTCTTGCACAATATTCATATCACACACATCAATGTGTACAAGTTCCAAGGGTTCAGAACTTCGTTCTATGATGTTCTATGTATTTTTTCTTCAACACATGCCTCACACTTATGTTGGCTATCAATGCAAATTTAGGTATAAGGTCCATGTTAATTAATGTATTCAACGTATCATAATTAACATGTCCTAACCTCTCATGCCATACATTTTATGACTCAATAATATATGCAGAAGTTGTAGCTTTATTATTAGCACTGTGTCGATGAATTTAAAAAAGCCCTCTGTGAGGTATCCTCTCCCTACATGGACATAATTTTTTGTCAATACAAACTTATCAGAAACAAATACAAGCTCAAAGCCATTCTTACTAAGGATAAATCCCCGAGACCAAGTTCTTTCGAATATCAAGAACAATCAAACATACTTCAATGTAAGCTCATTTTTGGATGTCATCTTCAGAACCACTGTGCCTTGTCCAACCACTCTAGAGGTAGACGAGTTTCCCATAATCAGATGATCGTCACCATCGACCTTCTGATACGAGGAAACCATCTTACTATCAGCATATATATGACTAGTAGCCCCAGTATCTACCCATCATTCTCTCGAATTCCCAACCAAGTTGGCTTCAGTTATCACTGTTGAGAGTTCATCTCTGAGATCTCATCAGTTAACTGCTCATCTTCAGCGACATGGGCCTCATTTTTCTTGTTCGTGCCCTTATCCTGAGACTTATTGTTTCTGCAGTCCTTTGCCATATGACCACTTTTCCCACAGTTGTAGCACTTCCTCTTGAACTTCTTGTTAGCTTGGGAAGAATCAGCTACACTGTTCTTTCTCTTTTTGCCACCCTTTACATCCTTGACGATATTGGCCTTAGACTCCATAGTCTTGTAGCTGGCCTTCTCGGACTTCTTGTTGTCCTATTCGATTCTCAATCAAACTCCAAGGTCTTCAAGGCTCATCTGCTTCTTTTTATGTTTCAGATAGCTCATGAAGTCCTTCCATGATGGAGGCAACTTTTCAATTATAGTGGCAACTTGAAACGTCTCACAAAGTTTCATTCTTTCATCCAGTATTTCATGAATGATTAATTGCAGTTCACCCAACTGAGACATTACAGTTCTTGAATCTACCATATCATAGTCCAAAAATCTACCATTCTTCTCGAGAGATTCCCAGATAATCTTCGCAGAAGTCATGCCTTGGTACACATTGTACATGGTATTGTCAAGACCACCTAAAAGATAGTTCATGCATAGGAAGTCGTCAGACGACCATGTTTCTTCTCGCAGTTCCTTGGCTGTCTTTGATTCACCCTCCACAGGATCCGGAGGATCTTTGATGTACTTAGCCAACTGCAGAGTTGTCAGATAGAACAACATTTTGCTCTGCCATTGGTTGAAGTTTGCCCCACCAAACTTCTCTAGTTTTTTCTCCATGAGAGACCGATACTGTGATGTTTCCGCTAGCTAAATGTAACTGGAAACAAACAGGGGTCAATAAGTCTACAAAATATAAATTGCACAACGATCAACAAATGATTTTGTGTCAAGTGATATATCAAGTATCAACTTGTTGTTCTATTGGACAGTAGTACCAATAAACACAAGTCCTTGAATTTCCAACCAAGATTTCTTATGAAAAGTAAATAAAAGAATATTCCCAGGTGACGAGGGGGGTCCGGATTAACCATTTAAGTCCCTGACCACTTAGGCTCTTATCGCTTTTTTTACAGAATATCATTTCACCACTTTCTCAATAGAACCTCTTAGCGATTCAAACTCAGTATTTCACTTTTTAATGTCACAATACAGTATACAATATGTGTAGATATATGTGTATGTGTCAAACAAAATTGGATGGAATTACTTGTGTAAAATTACACTTTAAATTCTCAACCAAGTATGCAACACACAATTAGTTTTCAACTTTATCACTATGTGTATGCTTGTGATAATTGAACACCATAATAATAACTTAAATCTATACTACCAAGATTATTGTGTTTCAGTATATGATTTACTAAGTTAATATTATGAACACTTAAATTAATCTATGTCTTTGCAGTTTATAACAATTCCAGGACTAATTCGTTAGTGTCGCGTTCGTATCTACGTTCGAACGAGACTGTCCAGTGTGTTGCGTTCGAACGTTCTTAGGCAGAAGGCTTGCGTTCGAGTTGCATTTGAAGACGCGTTCGAACGTTCTTACGAAATTTCAGATTTTTACCTTCGCGTTCGTCGGGCGTTCGAACGCCATACGTATTTTTCATGCAGTGACTGTATTTTTCCAGAAAGTTTTCTAATCTAAGCTTGCGAATTACTATCTAACAACGCCAATTGATAAGTTCTTAAGATTGTTGGTTATATATTGTCATTAAACATCAATTCAACATGCTTTTAACAGAATTCAAAAGTAGATCCAACATGCAAACCCTAAAATATCAAGAACTTGAAAACTGTTAAAAATGAAGGAAAACCTGTAAAAATGACAAATGCAGTGGTCCGGATAGAGAAGATTCTCCATCCTTAAGAACTTATCAGCCCCGTCTCGGTGCTCTACGGATTTGCGGCTAATGTTCTCCCAGGATAACCCGGATTCCTCTTGTTCAAGGGGCACACCTTAACAAGATCTCAAACTTGGTAATGGTGGAATTCTCTCTCCGACTCAAAACCAAAATGAGACTCAAATTTTATATATGCAATTCGGATTTCTTTCTGTATGTATAAAGGAACAAGAAAGCTTCCTTTTATAAACAAGGAATGGTGTCTCAAGGGCACCCTTTGGGTTGGGGTGCAACCCTCCAAAGGGTGGTACCCTCCTATACACCACTTGGAGCATAGGATCATTTACACACGAGGGTTGCACCCTCCTATGCACCACTTGGAGCATAGGATCATTTACACACAAATGGAAGACATGTCATCATGGGGTACCATTCAAATGACATGTCCCTCCTCCATCCAAACATCATATTTAAAGATTTGAAGAATTTACAACATTGATTTTCTTTCAAATATTTACAAGTAAAATTAACTATACGACTCGTTCTGAACTCAGATTTTCGACTATTTCATGACATTGGTGATTTAGAAATTTTCGGTAGAATTTATAATTATTAATTTTAATAAATTGTAATGCATCAGGAAAAAAAATCATAAACTAACTACTTAGAAAGATATCAATGTGGTAAAAAAAAAAAAATTTCGAATCACAAGGTGTCAACTAAGTTCATAAATTGTTCTTTCATTTATCTATTAAAACTTATTTCATTTGAATTCAAAAAAATCACGGCATGCTATTTGTCTATTTAATGTGATTAATAATATAGTTAATTTCTGCTTCTCAAAAAAAAATATATATATATCTGCAACATTTTCAAAAAGGTTAGTGTTACCCAAATTGAAGAACACTGCCTGCTCATTAAACGAAATCGTTTCCATGGCCCACGTTACACATTGAATGCAAAGCTAAGATAATTACGGGACGGGCACCAACTTCAGTACTGTTTGGTTAAAATTTTCGTGCAATATGATTTTCTTTTTCTCGGAAAATGAAGATGTCATTAATGGGTCATTTTCTCTCTAATTACCATGCCTAAATTTTGAATCGTTTTTTTTTCCCGAGAAAATGTGTGTTTGTTTCCTCCGAAGCTTATTGACAAGTAAAAGCCTGCAGAGTAAAGAGCCATAGGGTGGGGTTTGTTGGTCTGAGATAGAAAATTATTTAATGTAGGTAGCTGGGGGAGTATTTTAAACTTTGTGACCTATTGGCTTATGTCACAGAAACCGTTGGATTGACAACTTTGACACATTATTTTTTGCTTCTGTGTTACTCATGTCATTTCTTCTCCGGCACCGGCGCAGGGGCCTAGGGAAGGGGGGCAACAGGACATATATTTATATTTATTTGTAAATGATCTCAATGGGCAATGGCTACTAGAAAAAAATATTAAAATGAAATCTTACCTCCAGCCAAAATTTATTTTAAGGAGTAGCTAAAATATATATTAGTAGGTTATTTTTTGATAATAAATAACATAGAAAATTACATGAAATTACAAATTTTATCCGGACTATGGCATGAACAGCCAATGTTTGCTGCCGCCACTGCTTACATCCTAATTAGGTTACCTCTGAGACTTCATCTAATCATATGCTAAGTTGGCCTCCGAAATATTGTTGGAATATTATTAATAAATAAATAATCTAAAAGTTAAGTACAAGAAAATAAGTAAAAAGGACAAGGACAGGCTTATAAAGAAATTATATGAAAGCATATTTCGTTAAAATCATATTAGCAAATCCAGAGGGAAAACTCGAGTAAGGAAAAAGTGTTGGCCTCGACTTGAAACAAGGGAAAAAAAAAAAAAAAAAATTAAATTGGTAATGTAAACCATGCATGTCATAAAAAAAAAAAAAAAGTGCCACAAATAATTCGAGGAGGATTATCCCACCAAAAGATAGAAGAATAAGCAAGACTCGTAAGTGTTGACTTGCAAACAACGTAACATTTTCGCCGTAATTTATAAGAAATGTGAGACTTCAGAATTTTGATTATATCTTGACAATTCAGCCACCGGGTATGAAAATTTAATTGAGTCCAAAACAGAAGGATTAGAGAATAGATGTAGAACCAACATTGTATCACTTCCAACTGAAGTAATTTTTAATCCTTATCCATTGCAATCTCCATTGCGATAATATCCATAACAATTTCCGCATAGAAAGCTGTATTAAACCCACAAGGCCTGAGGAAACTGCCACATAAATAATATTGTATAACCAGCTGATCATTTTTCATGTTTTAGAATATACAAATGTTTGTATAAAATGAAAGTGTTATATGTTGTCCTCCAAGAGGCATGACTTAGTGGTGTATGGCTCATGATCTCACCTTAAGCTATTGGGTTCAAATTCAGAGAGTGCATTTATTGTAAAAGTCTGGGACAGCCGGGGTTTTACCTGCTCTACTTAAACTCAGAATGGATGATTTGACGGCGAAATTTCCAACGATTCCAAAAAAACGAAAAAGTGTTATATGCTAAAATTTATCTATTGATTATACAAGTAAGAAATTGTTTATCATTTTAAATTTAATTAAAAAAAAAAGTTAAAGTATATAAATTTTCAATATTGACTAGCTCATAAATTATTCATGTTAATTAATTGTGTTTGAATATCTTACACAATACACAACATACAAGTTAACATAATGTAATGTATTTGAATTTACAATTCTTATTAATCTCATCTTTTACATTTTATTATTGAATCATTTATAGTTCTCTCCATAAAACAAGATCATCATTTAAAAATATTATTATTGATAGGGATAAAGATATATATATATATATATATTGTTGATGGTGGTATTCGGCCCTTAAGAAGTCAGAATCTCAAATAATGGTAAGATGAGGTTTGCACTTAACAGATGATATGAAGTTCTTTCAAAAGATGAGAAGCCAAACAGAGAGATCCGAGCCCGAGATGGTCAGGCCCGAGGTGGTCCATGACTGCCGACCCGACCAGGTGGCTCAGTAGGCCAGGACAGCTGTTGCTTCTGTCTCCCGACCTGGTAGGACGGGCCGAAGTGATAATAATGGTATGATCATGATCAAATGACGTAAGCCTTACATGAGAACTTGCATCTTTCTAAGAGTTCTGACGTGACAGATTACAAACTGAAGGTAACGTGTAGCAGATGATATAGTAGCTTGGTTTAAGAAGATGTCAGGTGACAGGATTACTTTCGGAAGAGCAGTTGGGGAAGTGAGCCATCGCATTGATGGTAAATTCATATGGCTGACATCACGATGATAGTGCAACAGTAGAATTTGTCGTAGTATATAATGGGCTTGGGAATTCAATGTAAGGGGTTAGCCAGATTCATTCACGCACAACTTATAACAGAGAGCATAAAAGCTTAAGTGTAAGAGGGAGTTTTTAAGAGGTCGGCCAACCAAACTCGAGAATAGACAGGTTGATCATACCCGGCCACGTAATAAAAACTTCTTTTTCATTGTGTATGTGGACGTAGGTTGGATCCATTCCGCTGAACCACATTAAATTCTTTATTTTTTGTGTGTTTTCTTGTTTCTTGCTAAGTTTGTATTTGATCACCAAACCAAACAAATTCACAGTTGATTAAGGATTGTTCGACAAGTGAGTTTACTGATTTACCCCTGGAACGAAAATCAGCCGTCAATAATTGGTGCCGTATGTGGAGACCTCAGTATAAAAAATAGCAAACACGTTGAGACGATGGCAGAAGACGGGAACCATAAATCTTCAGAGGCTTCGACAACGGAATGGATGGAGAAGATGGAAAAAATCATACGGAAGGAAAATGAAGAGGCTCAGAATGAGAGAGAATCAACTCAGGTCTTCATGAAGACTGTGGATGTTGGATTTCGGCCGAGGTCCACAATCAGAATTTATAGGTTGGGGGCATTAGCGATCCTGCAAGACAAATGTAGAATGAGCGGGAGCAGACTGCCCACCGGTGTGGTGGGTGCCGGGGGCACTCCGACGCTCAAGTCAATAGTATGAAATGATCAGTAAATATGTAAAATGTGAAAGCAAGGTTTGATGTTACCTTAAACTCTTTTGGTAGCCGTGAGGGCGGTGATAAGTGTATAAGGGGATGAAGTACTCTGAGAGAGCTAGTGTCAGAGAGCAGAGACTTGTAAGAAAGAAGTCTCGCTTCCTCTCCTTGTTTCTTGAATTGCGTTGCTATTTATAGATGAAAATGATCGTCTTTGGCAGCTGGCATAAGTCCCACAACGTGCCCAGACATTTGATAAAAGTTTGAGCATGTGAGAATATGCCTTGTGTTAGACAAAGTGGGGAAAAGTGGTTGATATAATTAAGAGGTTTTGTCTTTAAGCTTATGGCTCAATTGTAATCCAATAATACAGAATTCTTTGGGCCTGGTCTTTACTTTCGGGCCTTGTATATTATTGGGTTTAAGGTGAAAGACGATTTTACCCTTGGGTCCAAATTTGGCCCGTACATTTTGTCCCCTACTCTCTAAGTCAAGAAGTTCTTGATTTAGAGAGTATTTTATACGTGTCGAACGAAACAAGATGTAAAAGTACATGTTGAGAGTGCATAGTTCATGTTACACACGATAGAGAGAATTCAATGTCTTTTGGACTAAGAATAGTCCAAGTCTTCAACTTGGTTTGACATTTAGCTGTGGGGAATGTCCCCAGTCGACTGAACCAGATGAAAGTTCAGGAAAATCCTCATACTATGGGTCAAAGGACCAGAGGAATCTACAATGTATTCTGACCAGATGAAGGCCAGGCCTTCAACTTCACTCTACAAGAGTCAATGGGGGATGTCCCCGGTCGACTGAACCAGATGAAGGTCAGGATAATCCCCATACTACGGGTCAAAGGACCAGGGGAATTTACAATATCGTCTGACCAGATGAAGGTCAGGTCTTCAACTTGACTCTACATGAGCCAATGGGGGATGTCCCCGGTCGACTGAACCAAATGAAGGTCAGGATAATCCCCATACTATGGGTCAAAGGACCAGATGAATTTACAATATCGTCTGACCAGATGAAGGCCATGTCTTCAACTTGACTCTACATGAGCCAATGGGGGATGTCCCCGGTCGACTGAACCAGATGAAGGTCAGGATAATCCCCATACTACGGGTCAAAAGACCAGGGGAATCTACAATATCGTCTGACCAGATGAAGGTCAGGTCTTCAACTTGACTCTACATGAGCCAATGGGGGATGTCCCCAGTCGAATGAACCAGATGAAGGTCAGGATAATCCCCATACTACGGGTCAAATGACCAGGGGAATTTACAATATCGTCTGACCAGATGAAGGTCAGGTCTTCAACTTGACTCTACATGAGCCAATTGGGGATGTCCCCGGTCGACTGAACCAGATGAAGGTCAGGATAATCCCCATACTACGGGTCAAAGGACCAGGGGAATTTACAATGTCGTCTGGACCAGATGAAGGCCATGTCTTCTATTTGACTCTTCCTGAGTCAAAGGGGCATGTTCCATATGGAGGATGTTTCATTGTCTTATGTATCAAGACGACCATACATATTGATAAAGGTACAAGGGAGTCTACAGATACTAGATCTGATGAAAGTCTAAGAAGATTTCATTCTACAACACTTGAAAAAGTACATCAAAGTTTACATTACCCGATGAAGGTCCAAGAAAGTCTACACACTCCACTATACCTAATGTGGGTATATGGGAGTTTAATCCTCCCGACCTTATGAAGGTCAAAGTAAAGTTTACACATTCCACTATACCTGATGAAGGTACATGAGAGTCTACAGATTCCGTATATGATGAAGATCCACGGGGGTCTTCATTCTTCATTCTAGATGATCTAATATGAGTCAATGAGGATTTTTACTCTACTAGACCTGAAGAAGGTCTATGAGAGTCTTTCATTCTCATACTAATAGTTCTGATGAAGGTCCATGATACTACTGTCGAATGGACTATCAAATGGACCTGATGAAGGTCCATAAGGCACAGTCGAATGAACCTAATGAATATCTATGTGAATCTTCATACTACAAGACCTGATGAAGGTCACGAGACTACTGTCGAATGGACATGTCGCATGGACTTGATGGAAGTCCAAGGAGGTCATTACACTATACTAGATCTGAAGAAGGCCCATGATACTACAATGAAATGAACTTGATGTAAGTCATCACCTCTCATTCTTCTATGAGACTACTGTCGACTGGACTTGTCGAATGGATTTTATGAAAATCCAAAGAATTCATTACTCTTCTACACCTGATGAAGGTCCATGAGACTATGGTAGAATGAACTTGAAGAATATCTGTCAAGGTCATTACTCATCACACTTCTACAATACTATTGTCGAATTGAGTTTGTCGAATGGACCTGATGAAGGTCCAATAGACTATAACAGAATGAACTTGAAGAATATCTATCAAGGTCATTACTCTTCACACTTCTATGATACTACTGTCGAGTGAAGTAGTCGAATGAAGTTGATGAAGGTCCATGAAGTTACGTTCGAATGAATCTGATGAAGGTTCATGGGAATCTTCATTCTACCTATCCATGAGACTATTGTCGAATGGACCTGATAAGGGTCCATGAGACACTATCGCATGAACCTAATGAATGTCTATAAAAATCTTCACTCTACTAGACCTGACAAAGGCCCGAGACTACTGTCGAATGAAACTAATGAAGGTCCATGAAGCTATGGTCGAATGAACTTGGTCTAAGTCCAAATGAATCTTCATTCTACATGACCACGAGACTATTGTCGAATGGACCTGATAAGGTTCATGAGACTTTTCCAATGCTCTCAAGAGTTTATGGAAATTTATCCATAAAGTCTATAATGGATGATAATCTCCATACTACGTATGTAAATTATTACCCTAATATGTAGTATGGAAGAAATTGATGCTTATCGATGTCATTACTAATTATACAATACTTGAATAAGGTCAATGATACTACAATGGAATAAAGTTTGATGAAAGTCACACAGAATTTCCATACTACCTAACCTGATAAAGGTTGGTCGATTGGACCTAAAGGAGGTCTAATAAAGTTCTTCATTTGACTAGGCATGTTAATAGATTCCCTATGTAGTCTCGAGTTGGTGTAATTAATGTAGCATGAAGAAGATAACTAACCTTTGATTTAGTCTGGAGGAGTTGACAATCATTCCAAGTAGTTTGGAAGATATGGGAATTTTTCCATGTAGCCTGAAGTTGATAGACATTCACCTTGTCGTATGGATAATATTGCAATCATGCAGTTTTGTTCCTTTAGTTTTTTATTCATTCTACAAAAGTGATATTCAGTCCACATTTTTGTGAATGGGCTATTAAATTTCTATATGTGGTTGGATAGTAAATTCTTCTTTCACACTTCTCTCTCTTTCACGTAGGATCGGTCCACACACTGTGCAAGTAGTCGACTGGTGTGTAGTGGCTTTGCAATTGTCGAGTAGTGGCTGCACATTGAGTGAAGGCTTTCTTTTTTAATGTGACTTTTTATACATGCTCATTGCTTGTGTGACCCATGATGGCGCATGGATTTCTTGGATTATTGATCAGCTTGCTCGCAAGGCTCCTTGTTTGGTTCGACAGATTAATTGCGTGTAGACTAACGAGTGGCAGATTTGCACCTGTCGAGTGATGGTTGCACATGGAGTGGGGGTTCTTCACTTTTGGCAGTTGCGTGTGGTAGGTTTTTGAGATTTTTGAGCACTCATAATGCCTTTCCTGATTCGGTCAAGCACACATGGAGTCTGGTTTGATTCTGCCTATAGAAGTTGTGTTATGAGTTCCCTAGCTCAGATGCTGGTTCTGGATTAGGGGCTTTTTTCTGCTGGGTTTTCCTTCTCGACTTGCTCTTATCTTGGTGTGTTGGTTTTTTGGAGACGTGTTTCCTGGGAGATGTGGGACAAAACATATTCATCTGTATTGGTAGACCCCTCTATGCAACCATCGATGTGGGACTATTGTTCCAATTTTGTGTTTGCTACAAATTATTTTATGGGCTTCTTTTGCTTTCAAGTCTGATCATGTGGGGCTTGTAGTTTTACCTTCTCTTGGTTTTGTTTCGGCTTGTTGCTTCCTTTTGGAGTTCGATTGCTGATTTGGAGGCTTGGTCCAGTCGAGGGAGTAGTTCTTGGATTGGGCCGGTTGGGTTCAGGATAATGGATTTTAACGTGGCTTTGCTGTTGGGCTTGGGATTTCATCAGTTTAATTCGTTTTGAATGGGCTTGTTTTTTTTTTTCAAATGGAAATTTTGTTCAGGAGTTGCCCATGAGCTGGGCTCTTTTGTTCCCACTGTTTATGGGCTGGATTTAACTGACGCATGAATTAACCGATTGATTCTTATAATATGGTTAGGCTGGTTGTGACTTAAATAATTGGGATTGCTTCATGCCGAGGCTTATGGGCATTACTGGATTGTATGTTGGCGGCTGTTTGTTCTTTGCGTGATTGGAGAGAGCTTGCTTCAAATTGCGCACGTGGCTAATGGTTTAACAAATTTGGGCTTCATGGCATGGACGTTTTCCTTATGCGTGTGGTGCTCTTGCTCCGTGGCTTGGACATGCATTAGGCCTGGTTCAACGTGTGGACTGATGGATTTGTTGTGCTGCGTGTTGGCCTCGGTAAATACTCTGTTCGGCTTCAGGGTGCTGGGTTAAAAAATTTCTTAGCCTGGTTTGAACATGTTGCGCGTTCGTGGAATGAGTGTGGGCTGTTAGTTATGCTTAGGCCTGCTTTTGTGATAATGGCCTCCTTTTGGAAGCTAATGCATGGCTTTTGTATATGGCTTTTGGGTGCTTATATGCTTGTTCACGTGGCTTGAGTATATAGCATAATGCTATGTTTTGTTATTTTTTATAATAAGTATTGTATGCTTTTGTTGAGTGATAGTGTGGCGATATGTTTGTAACAAGAATAATACCTTGTCGAATGGAATTGGCTTAACTCTGTGCATGTCACATAGAATTTTTTTTCCTGGAGAATTGATGACTTCTCACCATCAATCAAGTCTGACTCAATTCTCATGTCATGTCGTCTGAGCCGAAGGCAGGGCCTCTTTTGAGATTATGTCATACTTGAAAGATGTTTCTCTGTCGTCTGAGATTGTTGGAATCCGATGAATGTTGTTCCATGTAGTCCGAAAAGAACAAGTGTCTTCATATATCATATGAGGAATGTGAGAGTTCACGATCTTTGAGGTAGACTCCCTTCTTCTAAATTATCACAACTCATTTCTTTCAGATTATCCCCAGCCCACTAGACCTGGTGAAGATCCTTAAGAAGTCTCCACTCAATTAGACCTGATGGAGGTCTATGAGAGTCTTCCAATTTAATTTGGGTCCGTGGATCCATTATATAGCCTTATGTCGACTAGGTTATTTCTCACTGAAAGTTTGACACCAGGTCGGTTAAAGAAATGTGTTGGGTTATTGGTGATTCAGTGAATGTTCGTCTGATGGAGAATTGTCGCTTGAATGCTTTCAAGAGATTGGATTGAATAGCAGGGTCGTAGCCTCACACCTTTGGGAGGTTGAAGAAGTCTGCTGAATTAATATTGGAGCTCTTTATGGTTAGATTTTCATCTTCCAATGATCGTAACTGTTCTTGTAGAGCGGTTAATTGTGCGGCCATATGATCTGGAATTTGGTTGTTGTTTGAAGCCATGAGTAGTTGTGTTTTAGGAATCGTAGGCTGAGATATTTTTGCCTGCTACGAATCGCTAAGGCCCCACGGTGGGCGCCAAATTGTGGATGCTGGATTTCGGCCGAGGTCCACAATCAAAATTTATAGGTTGGGGGCATTAGCGATCCTGCAAGACAAATGTAGAATGAGCGGGAGCAGACTGCCCACCGGTGTGGTGGGTGCCGGGGGCACTCCGACGCTCAAGTCAATAGTATGAAATGAGCAGTAAATATGTAAAATGTGAAAGCAAGGTTTGATGTTACCTTAAACTCTTTTGGTAGCCGTGAGGGCCGTGATAAGTGTATAAGGGGATGGAGTACTCTGAGAGAGCTAGTGTCAGAGAGCAGAGACTTGTAAGAAAGAAGTCTCGCTTCATCTCCTTGTTTCTTGAATTGCGTTGCTATTTATAGATGAAAATGATCGTCTTTGGCAGCTGGCATAAGTCCCACAACGTGCCCAGACATTTGATAAAAGTTTGAGCATGTGAGAATATGCCTTGTGTTAGGCAAAGTGGGGAAAAATGGTTGATATAATTAAAAGGTTTTGTCCTTAAGCTTATGGCTCAATTGTAATCCAATAATACAGAGACCAAATTTGGCCCGTACAAAGACCATGTTGGAGAAGTTAGAGAAGCTGGAAGAGAAAACTTATGAAAGAGAGGGAGCGAGTCCTAACCAAAGAAAAAAATATATAACAAGGGGAAAAAGGCTGGCTGGAGCAGATGGAGATAGTGATAATAAGAAGAGAAATACCCGTGGAATGAGATTTGTAGTCATTATCGGAGTCGTGCCGGTGGGAGAGTTGTGGGAAGAAGAGGAAGGCATGCGAACTCTGAAATCCTCCAGCAATTGTCCATGCTTCGCGGAGAGTGATCAGGGACGATATCCAGGGGAAGGTAATGAAGTCCCCATCTACGGAGGACATCGTGCCCATGATGGAAGACATCGGGAAGCCCGAGGTCGAGAGCATGGCAGCTCTGAGAACCATATGAAGAGCTGGTTTCGAAAGAAGATGAAAAAATTGGAGGAAAATATAAAAGATAGACCAATGGGTGACCAAGAATTAGGGACAACATCCCATTTCACAGAGGAAATATTGGTGATGGGGTTTCCAATAAGGTTTACTATGCCCTCCATGGATGTTTACAAAGGTTCCCTGTCCCATATAGAGAAGTTCGTTCTGTTTATGGAGATTCAATGGATGGTCGGAGAGGCTATCTGTAAGGTGTTCCTCTTGACCTTGGGCAGGTCTGCCATCTTGTGGTTCATGAACTTGATACAATTTTGCCTAGTTGAGAAAGTCTTTCGTGCGGCATTTCAAATGAGCTTGGGTATCAAGAAATATAGTGGGATCGTTGAGATTGATGAAGTAAGGAGACGACGAGTCTTAGAAAAGTTTTATCGATAAGTATCACGACCTGGTTTTAGAGGTCGAGGCGTATGAGTCCCCAGAGGCCTTGGAAAATTTTAAAGGAGCTCTCAGGGTCGGGAAATTATGGTCTCACCTAAGGATCCAGGAGATACCGGATTATGTCACAGATTTGGAGCAGACAAAGAAGTCTGTGCTAGTGGAGGAAGGGGAGAAGATTATCCAATGAGGAGGCGCCCAGAGGGTCAAGATACTCAAGCCGGAAAATCAGCGGGATTTAGGCAGAGATGTGAGGAGACTAGTCCCAAGGTAAAAGGAGTTCAGGCCGATACCTCAGAATAACCAAGTACAAGAGAAAAGACCGCTTGCCCATCTCATTGCCGGAGGAACAATGTATACCCCCATCAACAGATCCCTGGCCCAAATAGTTCGAGAAATTCAGGATAAAGGTCTATTGACTAAGCCCGACACGAGGAGGTTCCCAATTGAGAAGGGAAACGACATGGCTTATTGTATGCACCATAATATAAATGGACATGCCACGAATGGATGTAGGGACCTGCGGGAGCAGGTGGAATACCTAGTAATAAACGGCTATCTGAATGAGTATGTAGACCAAGTGGTTATGAAGGCCGACCATAACTTATAGCGACAGTCATCAGGTCGGGTAGTTAGAACGATGAGGCCTAGGTGATTTTGAAGCTCGGGTCTGCTTTAGTACCGCCGATGCCGAGGTGATTTTAAGGCTCGGGTCTGCTTTAGTACCGCCGAGACTGATGTGATTTTATGGGTCGGGTCTGCTTTAGTACCGCTGATGCCTAGGTGATTTTATGGCTCATATCTGCTTTAGTACCGTCGAGACCGAGATGATTTTATGACTTGGGTCTGCTTTAATATCGCCGATGCCGAGATGATTTTATGGCTCGAGTCTGTTTTAGTATCGCCGAGGCTGAGGTGATTGTATGGCTCAGGTCTGCTTTAGTACCGCTGAGGCCGAGGAGATTATATAGCTCGGGTCTTCTTTAGTACCGTCGAGGTCGTGGTGAGTTTATGGCTCAGATCTGCTTTAGTACCGTCGAGGCCAATGTGATTTTATGGCTTGGGTCTGCTTTAGTACCGCCGAGGCCGAGGTGATTGTATGTCTCGGGTCTGTTTTAGTACTGCCGAGGCCGTGGTGATTTTATGGCTCGGGTCTGTTTTAATACCGTCGAGGCCGATGTGATTTTATGGCTCGGGTATGCTTTAGTACCGTCGAGGCCGTGGTGATTTTATGGCTCGGGTCTATTTTGTACCGTCGACGCCTCTATATTATATACCATCGTGTATACTGACCTCTGGGAGGGAGAATGCCCTCGTGGCGTCTGGTCATCTCATTCTATACCATCGGGTATGCCGAACACGGGGAGGGGGAATACCCCCATAACTCTGGCTATCCCATTTTGTAGCATTGGGTATGCAAACGTTCATTTTTGCTCGGGATCGAATTACGTCCCACCGAGACCTTATTATCTATGTTGGCATGGGGTCGAAGTTTATCCCTCACGGCCATGTGATGAGTGGCACAAGGACGGATCTTTCCCTTGTGGCCAAGTTATTCTATCAGCTCGGGCCTGGTTTACGTCCCGCTGAGGTCTTATTACTGTGTAATGGTGTAAAAATGGTTCATTCCCTTGCTGTCAAGTGACTTGTCATCGCGCGGGGTCAGAATTTCTCCCTCGAAGTCTTGTTGTTCTAATGATAGCCCGGGGAAGTGAGTTTTCCTTCGTGGTCTGTTTTCTATTTTTGCAGATCCTTGCAGATCATTTCTCTATGGGATTGCAGCGTGTCAAAAACATGCATCAGCTCAGGGTAGCACGAGATGAGCTTCTTCAAGTGCGGAAGATAGTGGATGAGCTGACAAGTGTTAGCTCGAATCAACATTCGGTTGGAGAAGCCCTAATGGAATGGATAACTAAGTTATGAATCAGAAATTGAGATAATTGATCAGAATTGTGAACTCGACATGGATTTTCACAAGAAACATTGAGGGTTGCAGTTGTGATACATGCTGAGAGATGAGGCAGACTTGTGATTTTTGACTGGATCAGAACGGAACATCAGCCCGAGAACGTCAATTCAGTCTCCGGCTTCATGCTCCACCATCTTCTTTATAGTTCCCGGCACCAACTCGTTTACTCATTGATACCAAGAACTATGAGACATATGTTGATGGTGGTGTTCGGCCCTCAAGAAGTCAGAATCTCGAGGAAGGGTAAGATGATATTTGCACTCAACAGATGATCTGAAGTCCTTTCAAATGATGAGAAGTCAAACATAGGGACCCGAGCCCGATGTGGTCAGGCCCGAAGTGGTCCATGACTGTCGAACCGACCTAATGGGAAGATATTAGATTCGACAGTGTGAGCATCTGTGGAGCCCGAACTGAGGTGGTCTATGACTGCCGACCCGACCTGGTGGCTCAGTAGGTCAGGACAGTTGTTGCTTCTGTCTCCCGACCTGGTAGGGCGGGCCGAAGTGATAATAATGGTATGATCAGAATTAAGTGACATAAGCCCTACATGGGAACTTGCACTTTTCTAAGAGGTATGATGTGACAGATTACAGGCTGGAGGTAACGTGTAGCAGATGATATAGTAGCTTGGTTTAAAGAGATGTCAGGTGACAGAGTTACGTTTGGCAGAGCAATTGGGGAAGAGAGTCATCGCATTGATGGTAAATTCACGTGGCTGACTTCACGAGAATAATATAACAGTAGAATTTGCCCTAGTATATAAAGGGCTTGAGAATTCATTGTAAGGGGTTAGCCAAATTCATTCACGCATAACTTGTAATAAAGAGTATAAAAGCTTAAGTGTAAGAGGGAGTTTGTAAGAGATCGGTCAGCCGAACTCGAGAGATAGGCAGGTCGGTCATACCCAACCACCTAATAAAAATTTCATTTTCATTGTGTCTGTAGACGTAGGTTGGATCCATTCCGCCGAACCATATTAAATCCTTTGTTTGTTGTGTGTTTTCTTGTTTCTGGCTAAGTTTGCATTTGATCCCCAAACCAAACAAATTCACAGTTGAGAGATGATTATTCTAGGAGTGAGTTTACAGATAGCCTCTGGAACGAAAATCAACCGTCAATAAATATATATATATATATATATATATTATTATTATTTTAAATTCACACCCATATATTCATTTGGACTTAAATTCGTGATCTTTTACTTTCATATGGTAAGAGTTATGTCAAATAGGTTCATCCTTTTTCAAATGAAGAAAAAATACATTGCTCGAAATTCGAATTTTTTTTTCAAATAAAGAAAAAATACATTGTTAGAAATCCGAATCTGATTAATTTATTATTTTTCTGAGAAAAGCCTTAGCTACTCTAATTAGAGTTGTTACATTATAATAAAACATTAAACGGTAACGTTTCATTAAATTATATCATAATCTAGCTCTTCACAGTTAATTATAAAACTGAATTTAAAATAGATGTGGCACAAGGTTTAGAAGCTTCGCTGCTCGAACAAGAATCTTAACATTGAAATTGACGCCAAGGCATCTAATTATTGTTTATAATTAACACATTTTGAAGATCGTATACCATAAATTCCGGAAATGTGACTCCTTTGTAACATTATTTTAATGTCTGTTTAACTTTGAAATCCGAATCTAATTCTTGTTTATGAAAATGAAATTCAATTATAATCTTAAGTAAATATATTTAATTATAATTTTTTTACGAAACACTCTTTCGGATGCTATTCTAGAACTTAGGGGTAGACTTATTTAGAAGACTACATTCACATCAAGATTAGGATAAATGATTATTAAAAAAGAACATAAGTAAATTACATTTTAATCTTATATATCATGGTTAATAAACACGTAATACAAGATTTTTAAAAGTTTGGAAAATTTTACCCACCATGCATGAAAAAATCTTCATTCATCTCTAGGAGTCGTTATTTAATTACATGATATATATATATATATATATTAACAGTATCCAATTTTTAAAACACTAATGATAAATTCAATTGTATTAGATGAGCTAAAACTCGATGACTTCAGGATTGGAAAAATGATTTGACTTTCACTAAATATAGTAAGGGATGAAATAAAATTATAGTATAATGTATCTTTCTGATTTAATATCTCAACGGTCCCTCTTTGCAACACAATAAATTTCTGGTAGTGACAATCTACTGAGACCCACTAAAGAATATGTCATTTGCTTGTTTTTTCTCTTAACATTTAGCCTCTTTTGACAGAGAAAGAGAGAGGAAATAAAATAAAATAAAAAATATTCAAATTCATAATTCCTATGGGCACTAAGTTGATAAGGTTATGCCCCTAGGAAAATATTCTCATTTTAATTTCTTGCAGGAAAAATAACTTTTTATTTGTTTTATCTACATATCTTTGATGCCATTACAGAACTGCATTATTTGCAGATATGGGTTTGTTCATATTCTGAATTTTATATATATATATATATATATTTGAACTCTCAAAAATTATGAATTTGTTTTTCCACATTTCTAATTTATGGGGCTGCGACTAGGACAATGCCAAAACCCTGCTCTGGAATTGTAACTATCAATTAATAAAAGACTGTGAAATTCAAAACCTGCGGCTATGATCACTTTGATCTGATGAAAATGTTTTGTACATAGATGTACTTATAGGTGAAGCAAATCTAATGGCGGATATTACTGCCTAATCACAGTGGGTACACGTGTATGTTGGTGATGAGATCTGATTATTAATTTCTTTCATTAATTATCAACTCAAAAGTCGGTTAATTACTATAAGTAACAGAATGCCGTTTAAGCAACCTCAATCTTTCTCCGTTTTTCATTAGCTTGTGTTTCCAGTAAAGTTGTTAATTTGTCTTATGCAATTGAAGTAAATTTCTGATTAACAACATTGACTTCTTTTTCCCCCGAAAAAAAGTACATAGTTTGTCAATTGTTAACAAATAATTCAATGCAATGTTTAAAATAACCCTAAGTTGAAGTTTTTTTTACGATTTGGGTCTTCTAGAAATTTGAATTAATATATTTATAGTATATTTTAGAGTTATACTTGTTATGTCAGTTAGATTCGAGATCTCTACCTCGCATTTAGAAATATATATATATATATATATATTCATTAATATTCAGTGAGATATATACACTCTTACTCACATTTCTACAAGTATATATTATGTGTCCTTTATAAAAGGAACCAAATTTATTGCGGGCACCAATTCGCTACAAAGCTACTACAATAACAATCTTAATATATCTTATATATGTTTCATATTCCAACTTTGACATGGTGAGTTAGCATATCTTTATGGGTTATTGGGTTTTTTAAAAAAGAGAGTTGGCAAGACATCGAGAACCTATAATGTTACAAATGGCCACAACTACGTTACAAATAGATTAAATATTAAGATTTTTTTTTAAAATAAAATAAAAAATATTCAAATTCATAATTCCTATGGGCACTAAGTTGATAAGGTTATGCCCCTAGGAAAATATTCTCATTTTAATTTCTTTCAGGAAAAATAACTTTTTATTTGTTTTATCTACATATCTTTGATGCCATTACAGAACTGCATTATTTGCAGATATGGGTTTGTTCATATTCTGAATTATATATATATATTTGAACTCTCAAAAATTATGAAATTGTTTTTCCACATTTATAATTTATGGGGCTGCGACTAGGACAATGCCAAAACCCTGCTCTGGAATTGTAACTATCAATTAATAAAAGACTGTGAAATTCAAAACCTGCGGCTATGATCACTTTGATCTGATGAAAGTGTTTTGTACATAAATGTACTTATAGGTGAAGCAAATCTAATGGCGGATATTACTGCCTAATCACAGTGGGTACACGTGTATGTTGGTGATGAGATCTGATTATTAATTTCTTTCATTAATTATCAACTCAAAAGTAGGTTAATTACTATAAGTAACAGAATGCCGTTTAAGCAACCTCAATCTTTCTCCGTTTTTCATTAGCTTGTGTTTCCAGTAAAGTTGTTAATTTGTCTTATGCAATTGAAGTAAATTTCTGATTAACAACATTGACTTCTTATTTCCCCGCAAAAAAAGTACATAGTTTGTCAATTGTTAACAAATAATTCAATGCAATTTTTAAAATAACCCTAAGTTGAAGTTTTTTTTTTCAATTTTTTTAATTTATAAATATTACCATTTGGGTCTTCTAGAAATTTGAATTCATATATTTATAGTAAATTTTAGAGTTATACTTGTTATGTCAGTTAGATGCGAGATCTCTACCTTGCATTTAAATATATATATTAATATTCAATGAAATATATACACTCTTACTCACATTTCTACAAGTATATATTATGTGTCCTTTATAAAAGGAACCAAATTTACTGCGGGCACCAATTCGCTACAAAGCTACTACAATAACAATCTTAATATATCTTATATATGTTTCATATTCCAACTTTGACATGGTGAGTTAGCATATCTTTATGGGTTTTTTAAAAAAAGAGAGTTGGCAAGACATCGAGAACCTATATGTTACAAATGGCCACAACCACGTTACAAATAGATTAAATATTAAGATTTTTTTTTAAAATAAAAATAAAAATAATAGCTCCCTAAAAGTAAGTTTTTCCTTAAAAGGATAAAGAACTGAAATTTCCAAAGACGTACAGCAGTTAACCCTAACATAATCGCACGTGTGCATCCCTTACGCACGTAAAACATTTTTGTAAGCCCACATAGAGATGTAGAGAGAGAAAGTCATCAAAAAGTTTTTCACTATCATTCATTCATAGCTAATTAAAAACTACTGAACAATATACACAGAGTGAATTTAAATGAATCAAAAATTAACATCTGATACTTAATTATCTTATATTTAAGAGGCATCATCATCTCTTTGTTGCTTTTGAATCTCATCTTCTTCATCTTCAGCTTCTAATAATGAAGATAAACAACAGCAAGGGGTTGAAGAAGAATCATCAGAAGAAGAAGTGTAGAAAGATAATGGAGATGAAGGAGAGCAAGAAGCTAATGAAGATGATGAACAAGTAATAAAATCACCATTGCTGTTGCTACTACTAGTAGCAGAAGCAAAAGCTAAAGCAACAAGTAGGTCAACAAAAGCACCAACAATGTACCCATGATTGCTTTTCCCATTCATTCTCAGATACCAACACAAAAGCTCTTCAAGATCTTCCCAATCTTTAATCCCATGAGCTTCCACCATTTCCTCCATTGATTTTTTGAAATCAATGTAAGGATCTTGTGACTCCATTGACAAAACCAAGCTCTCTTTGAATGGAATTTTAGCTTCTTCAAGAATAGAACTTGTCTCACGGCCAGGCTCAAAAAACAGCCTCTCTGATCTTAAACCTCTAATGACAGTCTCTATTGGATCTCCACTTGAGCAGTGCTCTTCTGAGGCCGTGGAGAAACTTGCTGTTGCTGACTCCGATGATGATGTGTTTGTAAACAGCGATGAGTCAGTTGTTTCAGTATCTATGTAGGCTGAGTTAATGGTCTTGAACACGGTACTGGTGGTGGTGTTTCTAAAAGAGAGGGTTCTTGTTGGTTGGTGACAAGAGGGCCAAGGCCATGATGATGTGTTTGTGTTTTTGGAGAGAAAAGGAAGCTTCATTTTCCTGCCCATGTTGTGGTTTGATTTGGAAGATTTTTTAGATATGAAAAATGTTTGGTGTTTTCAAATGATTTTTAGAAGTTGTTGTTAATGTTATAAGCATTAAATGATAAGTCAGAAAGGGTTGTGATTTTTTGAATATGTGATTTTTTGAATATGTGATTTTTTAAGGAGTGGTGGGGTGAGATAGAAGTTGGGGGAAACTTGGAATAAGGGGAGAGAGAGAGAGAGAGGAGTGATGGGGTTGGTGGGGACTTTCACTTTTTATTATGTGTATTAAATTTTGAGCTACTAAATTAATTGTAGTTCAGTTGAGCTCATTCAATATTCATATTTAGTACTTCTGTTTTACTTTTTAATTTATATTTTGAACAACTTACAAAAAAAAAAAAAGTAAAAACATATAAAAAAATGATATACTTACACACACTTATCCCTAAAACTTTCCCAACTCTCTCACTGTAGTTACAGTGATTTACTGTAGCTCACTGTAGCTACAGTGAGAGAGTTGGAAAACTTTATGGATAAGTGTGTGTAAGTATATCACTGCTCAAAACATATACGATAACAGTATAACACTTTTTTTTTGTGTGAAAATATTAGAAATTTCGCTATCAAATCACTCGATTTGTTGGACTTAAATGGGGTGAGGTAAAACTCTCGACTTTCTCAGGTTTTTATAAAGAAATGCACTCACTTGACTCAAATCCATGACTTAACAACTAAGTCATGAACCATTTGTAGCATTAGCACTCCTTATACTTATAAGAAAATGATAATTTTTTAAATTTAGAAAGTTTTAGAAGATGATATGTTTCAACAATTCTATTACATAAATTGTAACTAATATAAAATATTAATATATTTATTATTATAAAAACAATTTAAATTCATTTCACCAAATGGAATATAATCTTTATAGAAAGTCTTGGCTTGTGTGTATATTCTTTTCTTCAACCTAAATATAGTAAATATGGTCGTCAAAGTTGTTGTAAAATAAGATATGATGTATTGTTGGGGAAAACAATTATAAGACTTTCCCCACGTCTAAGGTATGACATGAATTTTTCGATCCATTATAAATACTCTAAGTGCTTGATTCCTCCATGGGTGAAGAGTTTGGAGATAATTTACTCTCTTAATAATAAATTATTTTTGTTAAATGACGATATATGATGTCAAAAAATGTATGTAATTGTCTTATTTAATAATAATAAATTCTTATTTAGTTTAGTTTAATAATAAATAGGAGTAAATTTTATTTTTTTTTAAAAAAAAGAGGTGCCATGCATGATAGTTCCTCAAAATTATATTATTGGGGATTACGGTCTAATTTATGTACCTTAAATATATTTGAATTTGTACAACCTTTAATTAAAAATGTCACTGTTGATATTAATAGTGAATAAAATTGTTCACTCTTGAACAATATTAAAAAATGAGAGAGAGAGCTCACAATGATATTTTCTCACTCTTTCTAAGGAGAATGTAAAACACTCTCTTTAAAAAAGACTAATCTATATACCATAGAAAAATTGAAAAATGACTTCTTTTTTAGACTGTCCAAGTAGGCATTTTCATATTTGAGACTGTCCACATACGCATATGAATCATTAATATTAAATAAATTTTTAAAATAAAATATTAATATATAACTATTCACATTCTTCCACCACTAATATTTTATTTTATCAGTTATTCCTCCAAACTTCTATTTTTCTAAAATTAATTATTGAAAATACATTAATTAAATATATATCGTTTCAAATGAGTTATTAATATTTCAACTTTTCATATTCTTCAATATCAAACTATTCATTTTTCTAAAATTATTAGTTATTAAAAATATATTAATTAACATCTTTTTAAATTTTTATTATTAATGTTTCATCTTTTCATATTCTTCAATATCAAACTTTTCATTTTCTCAACTCTTCCAAACTTTTCGTTTTCTTATATTATTAATGATTGAAAATTTATTAATTAAATGTATATTTATTTCAAATGAATTATTAATGTTTATTTGTTCACATTCTTCATTAACTCTCACTTCAGTCCCAGACTTTTAATTTTCCAAACACTTCCAAACTCTTTGTTTTCTTATATTATCAATGATTGAAAGTTTATTAATTAAATGTATATTTATTTCAAATGAATTATTAATATATATATATCACATTTTTCATTAACTCTCACTTATTTATTAGTAAAAATTCAAGAGTCATATGTTATATTAAGTTAACTATAAAAGTATTCATAAGCTAGCCAAATCTATATTTGCATTAAGAGATTTATTATTTATCAATAAGCAGTTATAAAATGAAATAAATTAAAACCCACATTTGTTAATTTGAAAGAATATTAAAGAAATTGCATCGTCTGAAAAATTATAATTAAATATATGATATTAATTAATTTTATTTTTATATTTGATATATATCATATTTGTCAATAATAAAACGAGTCGTGCATCGCGCGAGTTATCTGGTAGTTGTTAATAAAATTCAAAAAATTAAGATTAAATACAAAACTAGTTATTAGCTTGTCCTTAATCATAAAATGATAGATTGAACTAATAATTAATAAATTCACTAGATTATTTATGAAAATTTTAGGCTATATAAAGTAGTTGATAGGCTTTCAAAAAAAAAAGCAGTTGATAGACCTTCGGACTATCTGTTATATATCGTATAGATATTTAGAGTTTAATCTTTGATTAAACACTCAAATTTTGTCATTATTCAATAAATTATAGGCTGTTTATAAACCACTGATAAAACTTGTTAGTAATTAACCCAATATAATTAATCACGTTAATCATTTCTGCTTCATTATAAAACCTAGCTAGCTATAATGTTTGTCCTTTGAAAAAAACTTGGGAGCCGTTGGACGGTGAAAACTTATAATTGGTTGTATCTTTCTTTAATGTCATTAAATATCTCTTCAGTTTGATATTCATTTTCGGAGGACGAATTTGTTTTTTTTTCTTTTTACATATACATATACTCAATATGTTCCTTTTATCATTTTTTAATTTGTAAAAAATAGAAAATACGTTTTGTCTTATGCTTAAGATAATTCGAGGAGTTTTGCACCTTTTGCTTTCATTTAACTAATGCTTAAGAATAATAAGGAAAATTACACTGAACTATCATGTAGAGTCACAAAGATATTTTAGTTTTTATAATTTTGAAATATAAATTTTATTTTCTACCGTTAAATATTTTTCGTTAATTTTGAGTGATTTTTCTTTTAATTAATATTGAATGACTTAATTACGTCAAAAACTATCAAACGATAATAATATTTTATTTAAATTAAATTAGATGAAAAGCGACTAAATTAAAAAAAAAAAATACTATAGAGACTAAATCTTGTATATTTTAAAATTGTTAGAACTCAAACTTATAATTATAAATCATAAAAATTAAAATATTGTTATAAAATACTCGAGTGTCATTTTCCCAAGATAATAACGTGGCAAATCAATTTAGAAACTTAAAAAGGAAAGAAGGCCATATACCAATCAAAGCCTCGATATATAAAAGATTATATTAAGCCGTTGCTATATTTCCATTTTTCCCTTTTATGATCAAAATCTTTTGCCGATAAGGGTGTCCTTATCAACCCTTAAAAAGGATAAATTGTGACTTATAAACATGCCAAATAAATTAAAGGACCCCTATCTGGTTACTGTCGATTTAATGGTCATATTTTGCTGATTTTTTTTTTTTTTTTATTGAATTTATGAACATTTAATGGTGGCCATACGTTAATTGGATCCGAATTAAAATAACATAAAACTCAAATATTGATATTTTCATGGGTATCAAATTAGGGTGTGTTGTAACTTTTTATGCTGCTTCTTTAATTTCATCAACTACTTCGGCTTTTGCCAACTAAATTGAATTGAGACAGTCTCGGATAAATTATGTTTATTCATTTAACAAAATTTTTTATTGCGGTGGAATATGTGTTGTAGATCTAATTTGGCATGCATCACTCAATTAAAACCAGATCATAATCATGTAAATTCTAAAACTTTAAGAACCAGAAAAAAACCTGATTAAAATTATCCGAGTCGAGATGATTCTCTGTCCTTAAGAACTTATCAGCCACGTCTCGGTGCTCTACTACGGTTTTGAGGCTAATGTTCTCCCAGGATAACCCGGATTCCTCTTGTTCAAGGGGCACTCCTTAACAAGATCTCGAACTGGAAAATGGAGGAACTCTCTTAGACTCAAAACAGTAAAATCAGACTTACAATTTGTTGTTTTTTTTTCGATAATGAGAGTGAACATGGATGCATCCTTATAAAGGCATGGAAGGGTGCCTTAAGGGCACCATTTGGTTTAGGGTGCAACCCTCCATATGGTTGTACCTCTCCAATGCACCATCTCATTCAAAGACATATCTATCCTCCAATGATATTTGAAGAATTTCAACAATCCCCCACAATTCTTCAATATCTATACAGACACTTGAGAGAGTTTCCATGAACTAAAGTTGCATCGAAATAGGTAGCTTTCGCCTTGAACCTTTCCTAGTGAATGACAATCAGATTTACTTGGCAAACCAGTAACCCATAGTCTTGAATTGTTCTGCCGTTGGTGTAAACCAAGACAATCGCCAACACACAGCTTTACTTCGACCATTTCCCGTTCTACGGTTGTGTTCATTTCGGCCCTGAACAACGGTCCCGGATTCATCAAGTACTTTAGGGTAACCCACCTTTAAAAGTTCCCATGGAAGCGGTCTCACTTCTTACTTGAAATAAGTGATCTACTATGAAGAGGTAATCTGTATTTACCCCCATTAGGACTCATCTACTAATATAGTGATCATTAAAAGCCATAGCTTATCCTAACCATGACAGACAACACTCAGCGTCATTATCGGAATGGGAAAGAGTACAAAACTATTCAGTGCTTGTTTTGAATTGCACAAAGTTTCTGTTGTCCCATTTGAACCTAGATCTTGGGATCTCCAGTCAGCTAGGTTGGGTTTCCACAGTGACAATTCTTAGATTATAGGCTTCAAGCCCATTCCCCTCGATGACTTCTCAACTTCTCTCGAGGTAAACCTTTAGTTAGTGGATCCGCTAGGTTTCCTTCGACTCAACATAATCGATTCGATATATGCCACTTGAGAGCAGTTGACCTATGGTATTATGTCTCCGACGTATATGTTGAGACTTACCATTATACATTGTATTTTGGGCTCTCCCAATGGCATATTGGTTGTCACAATGTATGTTCATCGTTGGCACCGGTTTGGGCCAACTAGGAATATCCTCCAGGAAATTTCAAAGTCATTCCGCTTTTTCCGCTATTTTGTCTAACGCTATGAACTCCGATTCCATAGTAGACCAGGCAAAACATGTTTGCCTCGAGGATTTCCATAACACGGCTGCATTACCAAGTGTGAAAACAAATCCACTCGTAGATTTGGAATCCATTGTATCAGATATCCATTCAGCATCGTTGTATCCCTCTAGAACAGCAGGATATCTCTCGTAATGTAGCCCATATTTTGAAGTTTCTAATACCTCAAAACTCTTACTATGGCTTTCCAGTGGTTATATCCTGAAGTGCTTGTATATCTGCTAAGCATGTTCACAGCTTGAGCGATATCAGTTTGTGTGCAATTTGTGAGATACATCAGACTTCGATGATCATTGAATACTCTAATTGCGATACGCTTAAGCCATATTATTTGATAGATGAAGAGTTATGTTAGCTACTCCCAAATCTTTCATATCAAATTTACTGGATAACACTTTCTTGGTAGACTGAATCAACTCATGATTATTACCAATTATCAGCATATCGTCTATATAGAGACATACAATGACATATCCTTTTTGAGTTGATTTGGTGTACATACACTTATCACACTCATCAGTTTTAAACCCATTTGACAACATCTCTTTGTCAATTTTCTCATGTCATTGTCTAGGTGATTGTTTTAATCCGTACAAGGATTTTACAAGTTTGCACACCTTCTGTTCTTATCAGTAACATTAACCCTTCTGGTTGTTCCATGTAAATCTCTTAATCCAATTCACCACTCAAGAATGACGTCTTTACATCATTTTGATGTATTTCAAGACCAAATATAGCTGCTATGGCTATGAGCATTCTTATCGATGTGATACGAATCACTGGTGAATAGGTGTCAAAGTAAACAAGACTTCTTTTTGTCTTATAACCTTTTATGACAAACCTCACCTTGTACTTCTCTATTGATCCATCTGTTTTCATCTTCCATTTGAATATCCATTTGTAGCCCAGTGGCTTACAACCTGGAGGAAGATCAACCTACTCCCAAGTACGGTTCTGTAGGATGAATCAATTTCACTGTTAATAGCCTCTTTCCACAGAGGTGCCTCCGGAGAAGACATTGCTTTTTTATAGCATTTGAGGCTCATTTTCTAACAAATATGTCAGAAAATCGGATCTGACTCTTGGTCAACCTGATCACTGTCATTGACAGTATCAACAGATCTTTTTGAGAGACTCTTCTTTGTCTTTCCTTACAAGGAAATGTCTCTTCAAAAAATATTGCATTCCTTAATCAATCATCACATTTGGATTGATGTCAGGAATCTCATACTTGTGTACCAAGAATCGATACGCACTACTGTTGCAAGTATCCGATAAATATACAATCAACAGTTTTGGGTCTATTCCACCTTCTTAGGTTTAGGAACCATCACCTTGGCAATGGAAAGACACCCCCACATTTTCAGATATTTGTAGGAAGATACATAACCTTTCCACAATCATATGGTGTCTCTTGTCCAATCTCTTGTGAGGAAGCTTGTTCAGAACGTAGTTCGCGGAAAGCATGGCTTTCCCCCCACAAGTTCTGAGGTAAACCAGAACTAGTCAACATAACATTCATCATTTCCTTCAACGTTGGTTTTTGCACTCAGCAATCCCATTTGTTGAGGAGAATAAGGAGCAGTGGTTTCGTGAATAATTCCGTGCACAGAACAATATTCACCGAATGATGAAACATATTCACCACCTCTATCACTCCTGATTCTTTTGATTTCCTTGCCAAGTTGATTTGCAACTTCGTTCTCAGTGTATAAAGCTCTCAATAGCTTCAGCTTTGCTTCTCAGCAAATACACCTAACAGAATCTTGTGCTTTCATCGATAAAAGTGACAAAGTACTTTTTACCACCTCTTGTTTGCACAATATTCATGTCACACATGTCAGTGTGTACAAGTTCCAAGGGGTCAGAACTTCGTTCTATGATGTTCTATGTATTTTTGCTTCAACACATGCCTCACACTTATGTTGGCTATCAATGCAAATTTAGGTATAAGGTCCATGTTAATTAATGTACGCATTGTATCATAATTAACATGTCATAACTTCTCATGCCATACATTTTGTGACTCAGTAATATAAGCAGAAGTTTCAGCTTTATTAATTGCACAATTGACAGTCATTGAAAATGCCATCAGCGAGATATCTTTTTCCTACATAGACATCATTTTTTGATCAATACGATCTTGTCAGAAACAAATACAAACCCGAGACCGAGTTCTTCCGAATATCTGGAACATGCAAACATTCTTCTTTGTAAGGTCTGTTCCGGATATCATTTTCAGAACCACTGTGTCTTGTCCAACCACTCTAGAGGTAGACGAGTTTCCCATTGTCAGATGATCGCCGCCATCGACCTTTCTGATATGAGGAAAACATCTTGCTATCAACACATATATGACGAGTAGCCCCAGTGTCTACCCACCATTCTCTCGGATTCCCAACCAAGTTGGCTTTAGTTACCACTGCTGAGAGGTTCATTTCTGAAATCTCATCAGTTAACTGCTCATCTTCAGCGACATAGGCCTCATTATTCTTGCCATTGTCCTGAGATGTCTTGTTTCTGCAGTCCTTTGTCATATGACCGCTCTTTTCACAGTTGTAGCACTTCCCATTGAACTTCTTGTTCGCTTGGGAAGAATCAGCTCCACTGTTCTTTTTTTTCTTGCTACCCTTAACATCCTCAATGATGTTGGCCTTAGACTCCATAGTCTTGTAGCTGGCCTTCTCGGACATCCTGTTGTCCTTTTCGATTCTCAATCAAACTCCAAGGTCTTCAAGGCTCATCTGCTTCTTTTTGTGTTTCAGATAGCTCCTGAAGTCCTTCCATGATGGAGGAAACTTTTCAATTATGGTGGCAACTTGAAACGTCTCACAGAATTTCATTCCTTCATTCAGTATTTCATGAACGATCAACTGCAGTTCCCCAAGTGAGACATCATTCTACCCACGACAAATTTCTTTTGTCCGGCATCCTCGGTTTTGTATTTCTTCTCGAGAGATTCCCAGAGAATCTTCGCAGAAGACATGCCTTAGTACACATTGTACATGGTATTGTCAAGACCACTCATAAGGTAGTTCTTGCATAGGAAGTCGCCAGACGACCATGTCTCTTCTCGCAGTTCCTTGGCTGCCTCTGATTCACCCTCCACAGGACCCAGAGGATCTTTGAGGTACTTAGCCAACTGCAGAGTTGTCAGGTATAACAAGTATTTTGCTCTGCCACTGTTTGAAGTTTGCCCCACCAAACCTCTCCGGTTTTTCTCCATGAGAAACCGGTACTATGATGTTTCCGCTAACCATATGTAAGTGGAAACAAACAGGGTTCAATAAGTCTACAAAAGACAAATTGTACAACGACCAACAAATGATCCTGTCTCAAGTGATATACCAAATATCCACTTGTTGTTCTATTGGACAATAGTACCAATAAACACAAGTCCTTGAATTTCCAACCAAGATTTCTTATGAAAAGTAAATAAAGGAATATTCCCAGAGGACGAGGGGGCCGGAGTAACCACTTAAGTCCCTGACCACTTAGGCTCTTATCGCCTTTTTGACATAATATCCTTTAACTACTTTCTCAACAAACTCAGTATTTCACTTTTTCAATGTCACAAAACAATATAATATAAAATCCAATCAAGCTTGGATGGAATTACTTATTGGCACTTATTGACTGTTTAAATATGACAAAGACAAATTACACACGATCACCAAATGATCTGGTTCAAGGTGATATACTAGGAAACCACTTGTTGTTCTATTGGACGGTGGTTCCAATAAACACAAGTCCTTGAATTTCAACTAAAGATTCTTTAGAAAAATGAATAAACGAATATTCATAGAGGACGAGGGGGGTCATGAGTAACCACTTAAATCTCTGACCACTTAGGCGCTTATCGCCTTTTTGACAGAATATTCTTTAGACGCTTTTTCAATAGGATCTCTTAGCAATTCAAACCCAGAATTACATTAATTCAATAGCACAAATAATATACGATATGTGTAGATATATGTGTAAATGTCAATCAAGATTGGATGAAATTACTTGTGTATGAATACACTTAAAATTCTCACCCAAGTATGAAACATATAATTAACAAATAACTTCCAACTTTATCACAATAAAACTAGGTGTATGCTTGTGATAATTGAATATCATAATATTAACTTAAACTTATACTACCAAGTTTATAAAAATCAGTGTATGATTCTACTAAGTTAATATAATTACATATATTCTATAATGTTAATTGCATATTCTCTAACATGTATATTATACTATAATCTAAATCTAAATCTATATCAACTTTATCACTTATTATTTTAATAAATGATAATTGAAAATATATTTTTATTAACTTTAGATATATACAATATATAACAAAGTAAAATAAAATAAATTATAAATAACAGAAAGCAAACAGCATTCTCGAAAAATAAGCATTCAATTTTCGAACCAATGCATTGAAGTAAAGTAAAGCAACACATTCTTTTGCATGTTTGCTCTCAGCCTACATGTGAGTAATTAATTCATACATTGAATTTTGTTTGTTGAACACGGTTATCTGGTTTTGCTAGTTATATTATATTTTAATAGGATTATAAGTATTGCAAGCAAAAGACGCAAACTATAAAATTATTCATTTAACGCATGAACTGACAACGGTTTTTTTCTTTTCTTTTAAGTGCATGATTAGTCACGTCATTTCAATTTTTTTTCCAGCCAACAAATATTAATTTGTTTTCATCAGTTGCATCCCATTTATTATATATTCCTAAATCCAAGAATAAAAATTAAATAAAAATAAAAGACACATGTGTAGAGCCATGACTATTCACCAAACCCACTTGCATGGCTTATGTAAAAGCCTCTGAAATTACATGAAAATGGCTTATTGACTTTTTGAGGATCATGTAAATTCAAAGTACATGCAACTTTATTAGATGAGCAAGATATGATCACTATGCAATTATATTATTATTCCATTTGCGAAATTTATTTTACTATTACAGATTGTAATAAAACTTTCTATAATTTATGAATCATGCAAAATTCAAATTATACAACACAAAGATTGATAAGTTCTTAAGATTGTTGGTAGGATATGTGTTGTAAATCACTTTTTAACATGCATAATTCAAGAAAATTAATAAAAATAAATATGCAATTGATTAAAACTTAGAAAAACCTGGAAAAGGTTGAAAAAGATTAAAACTTGGTACAGGTCGAGATAAATCTCTGTCCTTAAGAACTTATCAGTCCCGTCTCGGTGCTCTACGGATTTTGTGGCTAATGTTCTCCCAGGATAACCAGATTCCTCTTATCCAATGGGGCACTCCTTAACAAGATCTCGAATTTGGAATATGGTGGAATACTCTCTCTTAAAACAATGGAAAATTGTGACTTTAAAATTCAGATGGAATTTTCTTCTCTCTTAAGAATGAACATGGAGCCATCTTTATAAATGCATGGAAGGGTGCCTTAAGGGCACCCTTTGGGTTGGGGTGCAACCCTCTAAAGGGTTATACCCCTCCCATGCACCTCTCTCATCCAAAAGAAATATCCATCTTATTAATATTAGAAAAAATTTCAACAATCCCCCACAATTATTCAAATATTCATGCAGATACTTGAGAGAGTTTCCGTGAACTAAAGCTGCATGGAAATAGGTAGCTTTCGCCTTGAACCTTTCCTAGTGAATGACAATCGGATTTACTTGGCAAACCAGTGACCCATAGTCTTGAACTGTTCCGCTGTTGGTGTAAACCAAGACAACTGCCAACACACAGCTTTACTTCGACCATTTCCCGTTCTACGGTTGTGTTCATTTCGGCCCTGAACAACGGTCCTGGATTCATCAAGTACTTTAGGGTAACCCGTCTTTAAAAGTTCCCATGGAAGCGGCCTCACTTCTTACTTCAAATAGGTGATCTACTATGAAGAGGTAATCTGTCTTTACCCTCATTAGGACTCATCTCCTAATATAGTGATCATTAAAAGCCTTAGCTTATCCTAACCAATGACAGACAGCACTCAGCGTCATTATCGGAATGGGAAAGAGTACAAAACTCTTCAGTGCTTGTTTTGAATTGCAACAAAGTTTTCTTTGTCCATTTTGAACCTAGATCTTGGGATCTCCAGTCAGCTAGGTTGGGTTTCCACAGTGACAATTCTTAGATTATAGGCTTCAAGCCCATTCCCCTAGATGACTTCTCAACTTTCTCTCGAGGTAAACCTTTAGTTAGTGGATCCGCTAGGTTTCCTTTCGACTCAACATAATCGATCGTTATTATGCCATTTGAGAGCAGTTGACCTTTGGTATTATGTCTCAGACGTATGTGTCGAGACTTACCATTATACATTGTATTTTAGGCTCTCCCAATAGCAATTGGCCTTCACAATGTATGCTTATCGCTGGCACCGGTTTGGGCCAACTAGGAATATCCTCCAGGAAGTTTCAAAGCCATTCCGCTATTTTATCTAACGCTATGAACTCTGATTCCATAGTAGACCGGGCAATACATGTTTGCCTCGAGGATTTCCATGACACGACTGCATTACCAAATGTGAAGCAAATCTACTCGTAGATTTGGAATCCACTATATCAGATATCCAGTTAGCATCATTGTATCCCTCTAGAACAGCAGGATATCTCTCGTAATGTAGCCCATATTTTGAAGTTTCCCATACCTCAAAACTCTTACTATGGCTTTCCAGTGGTTATGTCATGGATTGCTAGTATATCTGCTAAGCCTGTTCACAGTTTGAGCGATATCAGTTCATGTGCAATTCGTGAGATACATCAGACTTCCGATGATCCTTGAATACTCTATTTACGATATGCTTAAGACAGTATTCTTTGATCTATGAAGAGTTAGGTTAGCTACTCCCAAATCTTTCATATCAAATTTGTTGGATAACACTTTCTTGGTAGACTGAATCAACTTATGATTATTACCAATTATCAGCATATCGTCTACATAGAGACATACAATAACATATCATTCTTGAGTTGATTTGGTGTATATACACAAATCACACACTCATCGGTTTTAAACCCACTTGACAATATCTCTTTGTCAATCTTCTCATGTCATTGTCTATGTGTTTGTTTTAATCCGTACAAGGATTTTACAAGTTTGCACACCTTCTGTTCTTATCCAGGAATATTAAACCATTTCTGGTTGTTCCATGTAAGTCTCTTCATCCAATCCACCATTCAAGAACGACGTCTTTACATCCTTTTGATGTATTTCAAAACCAAATATAGCTGTTATGGTTATGAGCATTCTTACCGATGTGATACGAATCACTGGGGAATAAGTGTCAAAGTAAACAAGGCCTTCTTATTGTCCATAACCTTTTATGACAAACAACCTCGCCTTGTACTTCTCTATTGATCCATCCGTTTTCATCTTCCGTTTGAATATCCATTTGTAGCCCCGTGGCTTACAACCTGGAGGAAGATCAACTAACTCCCAATATGGTTTTGTAGGATTGAATCAATCTCACTGTTAATAGCCTCTTTCCACAAAGGTTCCTCCGTAGAAGACATAGCTTCTTTATTGCTTAGGCTCATTTTCTAACAAATATGTCAGAAAATCGGATCTTACTCTTGGTCAACCTGATCACTGTCCATGACAGTATCAACAGATCTTTTGAGTGACTCTCTTCTTTGTCTTTCCTTACAAGGAAATGTCTCTTCAAAAAATATTGTATTTCTTGACTCAATCATCACATTTAGATTGATGTCAGGAATCTCATACTTGTGTACCAAGAATCGATACACACTACTGTTGCAAGCATATCCGATGAATATACAATCAACAGTTTTGGGTCCTATTCCACCTTCTTAGGTTTAGGAACCATCACCATGACAATTGGCAAGACACCCCCACATTTTCAGATATTTGTAGGAAGGTACATAACCTTTCCACAACTCATATGGTGTCTTGTCCAATCTCCTGTGAGGAAGTTTGTTCAGAATGTAGTTCGCGGAAAGCAGGACTTTCCCCCCACAAGTTCTGAGGTAAACCAGAACTAGTCAACATGGCATTCATCATTTCCTTCAACGTTCGTTTTTTACACTCAACAATCCCGTTTGTTGAGGAGAATAAGGAGCATGGGTTTCGTGAATAATTCCGTGCATAGAACAATATTCACCGAATGATGAAACATATTCACCACCTCTATCACTCATGATTCTTTTGATTTCCTTGCCAAGTTGATTTGCAACTTCGTTCTCAGTGTATAAAGCTCTCAATAGCTTCAGCTTTGCTCCCTAGCAAATACACTTAACAGAATATTGTGCTTTCATCGATAAAAGTGGCAAAGTACTTTTTACCGCCTTTTGTTTGCACACCAGTCATGTCACACACGTCAGTGTGTACAAGTTCCAAGGGTTCAGAACTTCGTTCTATGATGTTCTATGTTTTTTGCTTCAACACATGCCCCACACTTATGTTGGCTATCAATGCAAATTTAGGTATAAGGTCCATGTTAATTAATGTACGCATTGTATCATAATTAACATGTCCTAACCTCTCATGCCATACATGTTGTGACTCAATAATATAAGCAGAAGTTTTAGCTTTATTAATAGCACAATTGATAGTCATTGAAAAGGCCTCAGCGAGGTATCCTTTTCCTACATAGACATCATTTTTGGTCTATACAATCTTGTCAGAAACAAATACAAACCCGAGACCGAGTTCTTTCGAATATCTGGAACATGCAAACATTCTTATATGTAGCTCTGTTTCAGATATCATTTTCAGAACCACTGTGCCTTGTCCAACCACTCTAGAGGTAGACGAGTTTCCCATTGTCAGATGATCGCGCGCCATCGACCTTTCTGATACGAGGAAAACATCTTGCTATCAGCACACAGAATGACGAGTAGCCCCAGTGTCTACCCACCATTCTCTCGGATTCCAACCAAGTTGGCTTCAGTTACCACTGCTGATGGTTCATTTCTGAAATCTCATCAGTTAACTGCTCATCTTCAGCGACATAGGCCTCATTATTCTTGCCATTGTCTTGAGATATCTTGTTTCTGCATTCCTTTGTCATATGACCGCTCTTCTTTTCACAGTTGTAGCACTTCCCATTGAACTTATTGTTCGCTTGGGAAGAATCAGCTCCACTGTTCTTTCTTTTCTTGCTAACCATTTACATCCTCAATGATGTTGGCCTTAGACTCCATAGTCTTGTAGCTGGCTGGCCTTCTTGGACATCCTGTTGTCCTGTTCAATTCTCAATCGAACGAACTCCAAGGTCTTCAAGGCTCATCTGCTTCTTTTTGTGTTTCAGATAGCTCCTGAAGTCCTTCCATGATGGAGGCAACTTTTCAATTATGGTGGCAACTTGAAACGTCTTACAGAGTTTCATTCTTTTATCCAGTATTTCATGAATGATCAATTGCAGTTCACCCAACTGAGACATCATTCTACTACCACGATAAATTTCTTTTGTCCGGCATCCTCGGTTTTTATATTTCTTCTCGAGAGATTCACAGAGATCTTCGCAGAAGACATGCCTTCGTACACAATGTACAGGGTATTGTCAAGACCACTCATAGGTAGTTCTTGCATAGGAAGTCGCTAGACGACCATGTCTCTTCTAGCAGTTCCTTGGCTGTCTCTGATTCACCCTCCACAGGACCTGGAGGATCTTTGAGGTACTTAGTCAACTGCAGAGTTGTCAGGTAGAACAACATTTTGCTCTGCCACTGTTTGAAGTTTGCCCCACCAAACTTCTCCGGATTTTCTCCATGAGAGACCGATACTATGATGTTTTCGCTTGGAAAAAATCACAAGTGTCAATAGGTCTACAAAAGACAAATTGCACAACGATCAACAAATGATCTGGTTCAAGGTGATATACTAGGAACCACTTGTTGTTCTATTGGACGGTGGTTCCAATAAACACAAGTCCTTGAATTTCAACTAAGATTCTTTAGAAAAATGAATAAACGAATATTCCCAGAGGACGAGGGGGGTTAGGAGTAACCACTTAAATCTCTGACCACTTAGGCGCTTATCACCTTTTTGACAAAATATTCTTTAAACGCTTTTTCAATAGGATCTCTTAGCAATTCAACCCAGAATTACATTAATTCAATAGCACAAATAAATACGATATGTGTAGATATATGTGTAAATGTCAATCAAGATTAGATGGAATTACTTGTGTATGAATACACTTAAAATTCTCACCCAAGTATGCAACATATAATTAACAAATAACTTTCAACTTATCACAATAAAACTAGGTGTATGCTTGTGATAATTGAATATCATAATATTAACTTAAACTTATACTACCAACTTTATAAAAAATCAGTGTATGATTCTACTAAGTTAATATAATTACATATATTCTATAATGTTAATTGCATATTCTCTAACATGTATATTATACTATAATCTAAATCTAAATCTATATCAACTTTATCACTTATTATTTTAATAAATGATAATTGAAAATATTTTAATTAACTTTAGATATATACAACATATAACAAAGTAAAATAAAATAAATTATAAATAACAGAAAGCAAACAGCATTCTCGAAAAATAAGCATTCAATTTCGAACCAATGCATTGAAGTAAAGTAAAGCAACACATTCTTTTGCATGTTTGCTTTCTGCCTACACGTGAGTGAATTAATTCATACACTGAATTTTGTTTGTTGAACACGGTTATCTGATTTTGCTTGTTATATCAGTTGTAGGAATGTGTAGTAAATCACTCATAACATGCATAATAAACTTAATCATTCAAAACATCTCAAAATTAGAACATGATTAAGTAACAAAAAAAAACCTGGAAAATGATGAATGTGATGATGAAATTGAATAAAAGTCGAGATAGATCTCTGTCTTTCCTTATAAGGAAACGTCTCTTCAAAAAAAGTCACATTCCTTGACTCAATTAACATGTTCGGATTGATGTCAGGAATCTCCGACTTGTGTACCAAGAATCGATACGCACTACTGTTGCGAGCATATCCAATGAATATACAATCAACAGTTTTGGGTCTTATTCTAACCTTCTTAGGTTTAAGAACCATTACTTTGGCAAGACACCCCCACACTTTTAGGTATTTGTAGGAAGGTACGAAACCTTTCCACAGCTCATATGGTGTCTTGTCCAGTCTTCTGTGAGGAAGCTTGTTTAGAACATAGTTCGCGGAAAGCAAGGCTTCCCCCCACAAATTCTGGGGTAGAATCGAACTAGTCAACATGGCGTTCATCATTTCCTTCAACGTTCGGTTTTTGCGCTCCGTAATTCCGTTCTGTTGAGAAGAATAAGGAGCAGTGGTTTCGTGAATAATTCTGTGCATAGAACAATATTCACTGAATGGTTAAACCTATTCACCGCCTCTATCACTCCTGATTCTTTTGATTTTCTTGCCAAGTTGATTTTCAACTTCACTCTTATAGTGTACAAAGTTCTCAATAGCCTCAGCTTTGCTTCTCAGCAAGTACACATAGCAGAATCTTGTGCTGTCATCGATAAAAGTGACAAAGTACTTTTTACCGCCTCTTGTTTGCACTATATTCATGTCACACACGTCAGTGTGTACAAGTTCTAAAGGTTCAGAATTGCGTTCAACAGAATGAAATGATGTTCGATGCATCTTTGCTTCAACACATGCCTCACACTTATGTTGGCTATCAATTGCAAATTTAGGTATAAGGTCCATGTTAATTAATTTACGCATGGTATCATAATTAACATGTCATAACCTCTCATGCCATACATTTTGTGACTCAATAATATAAGCAGAAGTACTAGCTTTATTAATAACACGATTGACAGTCATTTCATTTAGCTTGAAAAGGCCCTCAGTTAGGTAACTTTTTTCCTATATACATATCATTCTTTGTCATTACAAACTTATCAGAAATAAATACTAGCTTAAAACCAGCCTTACTAAGAAGAGAGCATGATACCAAGTTCTTCCGAATATCTGGAACATGCAGTACATTTCTCAATGTCAGCTCCTTTCCGGATGCCATCTTCAGAACCACTGTGCCTTGTCCAACCACCTGAGAGGTAGACGAGTTTCCCATTGTCAGATGATCGCTGCCATCGACCTTCTGGTACATGGAAAACATCTTACTATCTGCACATATATGACGAGTAGCCCCAATGTCTACCCACAATCTCTCGGATTCCCAACTATGTTGGCTTCGGTTACCACTGTTGATAGTTCCATCTCTGAGATCTCATCAGTCAGCTGCTCACCTTCAGTGACATGGGCCTCATTTTTCTTTTTCTTGCCCTTGTCCTGAGACTTCTTGTTTCTGCAGTCCTTTGACATATGACCGCTCTTTCCACAGTTGTAGCATTTCCCCTTGAACTTCTTGTTCGAAAAATCAGCTCCACTGTTCTTTCTTTTCTTGCTACCCTTCACACCCTCAATGATGTTGGCCTTAGACTCCATAGTCTTGTAGCTGGCCTTCTCGGACATCATGTTGTCCTCCTCGATTCTCAATCGAACACTGATGTCTTCAAGGCTCATCTGCTTTTTTTTATGTTTCAGATAGCTTCTGAAGTCCTTCCATGATGGAGGCAATTTTTCAATTATGGCGGCAACTTGAAACATCTCACATAGTTTCATTCCCTCATCCAGTATTTCATGAATGATCAACTGCAGCTCACCCAACTGAGACATCACCGTCCTTGAATCTACCATCTTGTAGTCCAGGAACCTACCCACGACAAATTTCTTTTGTCCGGCATCCTCGGTTTTGTACTTCTTCTCGAGATATTCCAATAGAATCTTCGCAGAAGTCATGCCTTGGTACACATTGTACAGGGTATTGTCAAGACCACCCAAAAGGTAGTTCTTGCATAAGAAGTCTTCAGACATCCAAGTCCGTTCTCGCTCTTCCTTGGCCAATTCAGATTCACCTTCCACAGGACCCGGAGGATCTTTGAGGAATTTAGCCAACTGGAGAGTTGTCAGGTAGAACAACATTTTGCTCTGCCACTGTTTGAAATTTGCCCCACCAAATTTCTCCGGCTTTTCTCCATGAGAGACCGGTACGGTGATGTTTTCGCTAGCCATTTGTAACTGGAAAATCAATATGGGTCAATTAGTCTACGAAAGACAACGATCAACGAATGATCTTGTTCAAAGTGATATTCTGTCAAACTCAGAATTACACTTCTTCAATTGTACAAATAATATACGATATGTGTAGATATGTGTGAGTGTCAATCAAGATTGGATGAAATTTCTTGTGTATGATTACACTTTAAATTCTCAACCAATTATGCAACATATAATCAAATTCAACTTTATCACTATGTGTATGCTTGTGATAATTGAATAAGTTTTAATTAACTTAAATCTATAATAACCAAGTTTATAATTTTGGAAAAGAAATTATTCATTATATGATTTTCCCAAGTTAATTAAATAATTAATAAATCCAAAAAAAAAAAAAATATGTGTCGAATGTTTTGTACTTTAGCACTTAGGATTTTATTTCACAAGCAACGATCAATTATACGCTCAAAATTAATCCCGAAAATATTAGTACAAGTCCTAAATAGTTATTTGATTATACACACTTAAACAAAGTTATATGAGGCTTGTTTGTTACGTACAGGGAAAAAGTTATAATTCCAGTGAACAAACCATGCCCTTTTTTTTTTCCTTTTTAATTCCATGTATCTAACTTAAATAATTTTAGGTAATGCATAAACACTCAAATAAAACAAAAAAAAATATATTACAGTTACAATTATATGTGTTTATGTCCAAAACTCACAACCCTTCACAGTCACAGAACTACAAATTTGGGGCTATACATACGTTTGCCAATTAAACAAAATTCTCACCCAATTAAATAATCCAGTATGTTTCTCATGTAAAAATAATTTGTTTCCTTTTTTTTTTTATTTTTCCGAGAGACAAGAAGGTAAATAATTAGGCCAACCCAAGGTTTAATTTCTTATATGCTTTGCTAAATACACAAACTAAATCATCATTAATTAAATCACACAAGTCATAGAACATCAATTTGGGGCCCAGATGTTCTCATTATGGCGTGCACATGTTTTCCTAATAAACAAAAAAATTTCACATAAATAAAATAATCATGTACGTTTACTGTGAAAATATTGATGATGCACACTTTAATTATTTGATTTATATTCAGAACT
Organism: Zanthoxylum bungeanum; assembly: GCA_019454045.1. Taxonomy (NCBI): domain Eukaryota; kingdom Viridiplantae; phylum Streptophyta; class Magnoliopsida; order Sapindales; family Rutaceae; genus Zanthoxylum; species Zanthoxylum bungeanum. Next base: position 82,467 of record SKCR01030668.1, on the reverse strand, counting down.
GCATGTTTTATCTTTTCCTGTTAGCGGCTAACGTTTGAACAATTCATTTTTCAAATTGCATATTACGAATCAAAATGATAATAATAATATAATAATAATAATAATAATAATAATAATAATAATAATAATAATAATAATAATAATAATAATAATTTACAACACAAAGATGTCAATAAGTTCTTAAGAACTTATTGGCCCCGTCACAGGTGCTCTACGGATTCGAATTGCCAACGTTTTCCCAGGATAACTTAGATACTTCTTGATCAAGGAGCACTCCTTAACAAGTATGCGAACTCAGAAAATAGTGGATCTCACTCTCAAAATAAAAGAAAACACACTGCCTTTGAAACTGGATATTTTTTGTATATATCATTTGGAATAAAAAAAAAGCCTCTTATAAAGGCATGGAGGGGTGCTATAGGGCACCCATTGGGGTGGGTTGCAACTCTCCAAGGATTGTAACCTCTCATGCACCCATTTGGCATCCAAAATGACATATATATCCTTATTAATGAATTAATTGAAGAATTTTATACAATCCCCCACAATTCTTCAAATATTCATTCAGACACGTGAGAGAGATACCGTGAGCTAAAGCTGCATCGAAATAGGTAGCTTTCGCCTTGAACCTTTCCTAGTGAATGACAATCGGATTTACTTGGCAAACCAGTGACCCATAGTCTTGAACTGTTCTGCCGTTGGTGTAAACCAAGACAACTGCCAACACACAGCTTTAATTCGACCATTTTCCCGTTCTACGGTTGTGTTCATTTCGGCCCTGAACAACGGTCCCAGATTCATCAAGTACTTTAGGGTAACCCGCCTTTAAAGATTCCCATGGAAGCGGCCTCACTTCTTACTTGAAATAGGTGATCTACTATGAAGAGGTAATATGTCTTTACCCCCATTAGGACTCATCTCCTAATATAGTGATCATTAAAAACCTTAGCTTATCATAACCAATGACAGACAGCACTCAGCGTCATTATCGGAATGGGAAAGAGTACAAAACTCTTCAGTGCTTGTTTTGAATTACACAAAGTTTCTGTTGTCCATTTTGAACCTAGATCTTGGGATCTCCAGTCAGCTAGGTTGGGTTTCCACAGTGACAATTCTTAGATTATAGGCTTCAAGCCCATTCCCCTCGATGACTTCTCAACTTGCTCTCGAGGTAAACCTTTAGTTAGTGGATCCGCTAGGTTTCCTTTCGACTCAACATAATCGATCGATATTATGCCATTTGAGAGCAGTTGACCTATGGTATTATGTCTCCGACGTATGTGTCGAGACTTACCATTATATATTGTATTTTGGGCTCTCCCAATATCCGATTGGCTATCACAATGTATGCTAATCGCTGGCACCGGTTTAGGCCAACTAGGAATATCCTCCAGGAAGTTTCTAAGCCATTCTGCTTCTTCCGTTGTTTTGTATAACGCTATGAATTCTGATTCCATAGTAGACCGAGCAATACATGTTTGCCTCGAGGATTTCCATGACACGGCTACATTACCAAGTGTGAAAACAAATCCACTCATGGATTTGGAATCCACCGTATCAGATATCCAATTAGCATCGTTGTATCCCTCTAGGACAGTAGGATATCTCTCGTAATGTAGCCCATGTTTTGAAGTTTCTCTCAGATACCTCAAAACTCTTACTATGGTTTTCCAGTGGTTATGTCCTGGATTGCTCGTATATCTGCTAAGCCGATTCACAGCTTGAGCGATATCAGGTCGTGTGTAATTCGTGAGATACATCAGACTTCCGATGATTCTCGAATACTGTAACTGCGATACGCCTGAGCCAGCATTCTTTGATAGATGAAGAGTTAGGTCCACAGGGGTTCTAGCCACATTTAGACCCCCTTTGATATATTTATCAAGTATCTTCTCAATATAATGAGTCTGTGATAATATATATCCGTCTCATGTTCTAGAAATCTTAACTCCTAGGATCACATCAGCTATTCTCATATCTTTCATATCAAATATGCTGGATAACACGTTTTTGGTAGACTGAATCATTTCATGATTACTACCAATTATTAGCATATCGTCTACATAGAGACACACAATGACATATCCTTTTTGAGTTGATTTGGTGTAAACACATTTATCACACTCATTGGTTTTGAACCCACTTGACAACATCTCTTTGTCAAATTTCTCATGCCATTTTTTAGGTGCTTGTTTTAATCCGTACAAGGATTTTACAAGTTTGCACACCTTCTGTTCTTGTCCAGGAACACTAAACCCTTCTGGTTGTTCCATGTAAATTTCTTCATCCAATTCACCATTCAAGAATGTCGTCTTTACATCAATTTGATGTATTTCAAGACCAAATATAGCTGCTATGGCTATGACCATTATTATCATCCATTTGAAATTGTTGGTAGGATATGTGTTGTGAATCACTTTTTAACATTCATAATTCAAGGAAATTGAAAAATAAATATGCAATTGATTGAAACTTAGAAAAACCTGAAAATGTTGAAGATGATTAAAACTTGGTACAGGTCGAGATATATCTCTGTCCTTAAGAACTTATCAGCCACGTCTCGGTGCTCTACGGATTTGTGGCTAATGTTCTCCTAGGATGACCCAGATTCCTCTTGTTCAAAGGGCACACCTTAACAAGATCTCGAACTGAAGAAATGGAGGAACTCTCTCCACTCAAACAATATGAAACTCAACAAATGGATGATTTTTGGATGGATTTTCCAGTGAGTAAAATGAATATAGAAGCCCCCTTATAAATGCATGGAAGGGTGCCAAAAGGACACCCTTTGGGTTGGGGTGTAACCCTCAAAGAGTTATACCCTCCCATACAAGTTCTATCCATATGGAGGACATGTCCCTATGGGGTACCATCCAAGGGACATGTCCATCCTCCATCCATACTACAATATTAGAAGATTTTTCTACAATCCCCCACACTTCTTCAAATAATTGAATATGTTAACATGCCGAAATTTTGAATATGTTAACATGACAAAATAAGTGTCTTTTAAGTGTATTCATACACAAGTAATTCCATCCAATCTTGATTGACATTTACACATATATCTACACATATCGTATATTATTTGTGCTATTGAATTAATGTAATTCTGGGTTTGAATTGCTAAGAGATCTTATTGAAAAAGCGTTTAAAGAATATTCTGTCAAAAAGGCGATAAGCGCCTAAGTGGTCATGGATTTAAGTGGTTACTCATGACCCCCCATCGTCCTCTAGGAATATTCATTTATTCATTTTTCTAAAGAATCTTTAGTTGAAATTCAAGGACTTGTGTTTATTCGAACCACCGTCCAATAGAACAACAAGTGGTTTCCTAGTATATCACCTTGAACCAGATCATTTGTTGATCGTTGTGCAATTTGTCTTTTGTAGATCTATTGACCCCTGTTGATTTTTCCAAGCGAAAACATCATAGTATCGGTCTCTCATGGAGAAAATCCGGAGAAATTTGGTGGGGCAAACTTCAAACAGTGGCAGAGCAAAATGTTGTTCTACCTGACAATTCTGCAGTTGGCTAAGTTCAACACATAATTGAATATGTTAACATGAGGATATTCTGTCATTTTTCTGTTGTCAACCAAACAAACCATGCATTTTTCTTTAAAGGCTTTACACTCACACATATCTATCATATTAAAAGACACTTATTTTGTCACCTTGAACTTATTGACTTTTTTATGCACCTATTAATATAATTACTTTAGTCAAGTTTATTTTTAATAAATGATAATTGAAATTACTTTAATTAATTTTAATCAGGTTTTTTCTGATTCTTAAAGTTTTAGGATTTACATGATTATGATATGGTTTTAATTGAGTGATGCATGCCAAATTAGATTTACAACAATTATGTCATCTCAGAGATTAAAGCATGACAAAACGTGAATAAAATTATCATTAAAACGGCTTTCCTATTGTCATGTTGAGTTTTTAACCTATCATCAAAATTAAGATGCACTTATTTTAATAAATTACTGACATACTAGATAATATATGTATTATATCCAACGAGTGTATAAAATGAACAACTCTTAATATTAAGAGTTGGATAGAAAACAATCTATATGCTTTGAAGACTATAAAACTTATTCCCTATTTTTGTTATTTTTGCTTAATTTTTTTTATGATAAAAAATCAATTTTTTTAGGTTATACAAATGCCAAGAGGAGTCAGTTGAATGGCTGTGTAACCCTAACGCATGGTTTGATTTTTTATTTTATTTTTATTATTTTTTAATTGAATGAGAGTATATTTCACTTAAATTTGGGTCATATAATATGCTCAAAATATGAGCTCGGATGTGGAATGCAGTATGAAAAATAACTGTTTGCACAATTTTTAGTCGATGTGCGTGTAAGGTTCAAACCTCATGAGACAAAATCTCAGCAAGAGGTGTTTAATTCTACGAAAATACCTCCAAGGGGCACAAGTACATAAATTACAATTCTACAGATTATAAAGCTAGGAAATTAAAATACTTGCTCATTATGAGTCTTCATTTTTTTCTTCTCCCTCCTTTTCCACGCCTGGACCTTTTATAGTGAAAAGTCTTGTCAACCGCTCGGGCGGTTTTGCTTCCCTTGCTTCCTTTGATAACTGCCAGATGTGGGGTCACTGCCTAGGTCATGTGCTCTGATAACTGCTAGATCGTGAGATCAACTGTAAGATACCTATTCACATGGTAATCGTCCTAATTGCTTTTTATTCCTCGTCCTTCGTTTGCTGTGGTTTTGCCTTTTCATTCTCCATCCTTCTTCGGCCCTTGATACGTCCTTCCTTTTTGTCCGTCCTCGACTCGTTCGTCTTAGGGCGATTTTCTCTACTAACAATAACAAATATTTATCATCAACTTAATGGAGAGTTTTTGAGAAATCAAATCAAACCCTTATTGCTAGAGAAGATGATATAATTTGGAGGGAAAAGAATTGAATTCAAAACACAAAATCTAAAATCAAAGAAGAAGAATCAACATATGAGGATGAAAATTGAATTGAAATCATATGTAAGTAATTAAGATAAATAGTGAGTCACGTGCACTGCCTCCCCATGCAATCCATATTCCAGATAAGAGACTGAGACATTTTATTTGTTTGTTCCCTAAGACTGGATTTTTGTCCACTGTGTTTAAGGAAAAAAGAGAACCCAGTAGTCCACTTGATTCAGTTTGTGGTCTTCCTATTTAATGGCTTGTTTGGTTTGTATTGAAATTCCAAATCCCAAGTCACATTCCTAACATTCAAAATCATCTATTTGTTTTAAGCCAACTGGGCATGTGGCTTAGGCAATTTTATGAGATTCAATTTAATGTAAAGGGGACCATATATATGTGTATTTAATATGTAAATGGTCCATTCCATTCCATGATATACATATATATATATATATATACACATATACACATATCCGATCCATACCAATTTTTGAAGTTTCAATTATATATTTTACTTGATTCATATAAAATTAAGATTTGTGGTCACACAAATCACAAATAACCTAAAACAAAGTACAAATGAGGCAATCTTTGTATCTCATGATATCTTAGGGGACTACATTTTATCGACAAAGTTGAGGGAGGCACGCAGTACCACTCAGCTCTAAATCATTTCAACCGTATGTCATTTGCAACAATAAAAAATAAAATAAAATAAAGAATTAATTAATTTATTTATTTATTTTTTTGAAAAATTGATTAGCAAGTCGAGTGCCAAGTTGTATTGTAATTGAATAAGGATGCATTTATAAATTATTGTGTACAAATTGAGTTCGCAGCTTATTTGCCATAAAGGGGTTGGTTGGATGAAAATCACAGGGCTCACATATAATTATTTTCAAGGTTAGTTCTGAGGGGTAGTTAGTCTAAGCCACTACCTAGGGTCCTAGGGTCAGTCATGATATCTTTGAGGCCGAATATGATTTCGATATTTTGAGATCTTTAATTATATCATAATATTATAATATAAAAAATTCAGGTCCTAACTTAAATTATTCTAAGATTATAATAAAAAAAAATTATAGGGAGCCGGCCCTATAGGGTCCCCAATTATTGATAAAATTTTAGTGCCCCTAATTTAATTAATTTTTCCATTGTTATCATTATTATTTTTTAAATAAAAAAAAAAACTCAATCCATCTCATATATTTAATTAACAATCATTATTTGCCCTTTTAGAGTCCCAAATCATTTCAAATATTATTATTGATTAATGATCTAACTTAGACTCTCATTTTCAGGGCCACCCAAAATCGGCCCGAGTTATTTTCACATTCCAACCAATCCTTTAACAAACGCATTCAACTCAATTTGTATAAATGTGTGGGTACAATATGATGAAGTTGTATCCTTATAGATCGATTTACTTGCATGGTTTCTTTAATTTACACCTCTCTAATGGAGTTGTATTTGGCTAATGCGTTTCTATAGCAATTTAGAAGATTAAAGTGCATTCATTCATGATTGTACGTACTTGAGGAAACAGCAGTGATGATTGAAAAATGAATTTTTATATATGCTTTTTAAAAATATATATGATGTATGGGGTATGCTCCATAGATCCACTACAAAAATTATATCATTTAGCGTCTAATACTTTAACGTCGAAACTACTTTTGACGCTAATAATCACTTTTAGCGTCGTAATTAATATTCGACGCCAAATATCAAGATTTTAGCGACGAAAATCATATTTGACGCCAAATATTCAACTTTTATCGTCGAATACACATATCGACGCTAAAAGTAAGACTTATAGCGTCGAAAATTATCCGACGCTAAATTTTTTTAACTATTCCAATAATATTTGGCGTCGACATAAATTGCGACGCTAAATTTTATACTTTTAGCGTCAAAAAACATATTCGACGCCGAAAACTTGAAATTTAGCGTCGACGAAGTAGCATCGCTAAAGGTTTATAAAGATACCACCGACAATCATTTAATCTTTAGCGTCTAAAATTAATATCGACGCTAAAAATCAGACATATAACATCGAAATAGGATATTCGACGCTAAAAATCGGACAATTAGCGTCGAATTTAGTTATTCAACGCTAAAAATAGATTAAAATGCAGAATGCCACCAACCCTTATACCCCTCTGCTTTTTCTCTCATCCTCTTCAATCTCATCCTCTGCTACCTCACAACTCTCCAACAAATTTTAAATAAAATTGTAATTATTTTCCATATGGTAATCTTCTTTCATATTTCTTTATTATTTTTCTTTATATTTACAAAGAATAATTATATATCTCACTTAAGTATTTCAGTTTAATCTTTGTAAACAATTATGGTTTTCATTTTTTATGATTATGTTTATTATATACTTTTTGTTAGTGGTTTATGATTCATATATGTAGATTAGTTAATTAACTAATTATATTTAACGAAGTAGTAATGTTAATGAGTGTAATATGATGTTTAATAATTATATTATTATATTTAGGTATTTGGCTGAAATTGATAGAAATTGGAAGAGCTCGCTGGATAGATTGAATGTTGAATATCGTAATGGAGTGTATGAGTTCATGGAAGTCGCAAAGCAACACATTGATGCAGAAGGTCGTGTTCGGTGTCCATGTACAAATTGTTTGAATAAGAAAAGGAAACGGTTAGATGAAATTCATAATCATTTATACATGCTGGGAATATCACCAACTTACCGTACGTGGATTTATCACGGTGAGCAGTATAATTCTCAGTCACAATTTTTTGATTCCGATTAAGGGAGCAGTAATTACAATCAACCTGCAAACGATGAGATAACTGATGCTTTGCATGACTTACAAGGTCCACAACTTGGTCATAGTGTTAGTGGTGACATGCCAGTGTTAAGTGGAAATGATCAAAATTTATTTAGTGAACTACTTGATGAGGCAAAAGAAAATTACATTTGAAGGTGCTGGAATGTCGATCTTGAATTTCGTTGTGAAATTATTACACATTAAAGTGATCAACAGAATGACCAACAAAAGTATTGATATGATGCTAGAGTTACTGGGGTAAATATTACCGGTTGGAAGCGAATTACCTAAGTCGTATTACGAGGCAAAGAAAACGTTGCGTGATTTGGGAATGGGGTATGAATCCATTCATGCTTGTAAGTATGACTATGTATTATTTTGTGTCGAGTATGAATCACTTGAATATTGTCCGATATGTGGTGAAAGTCGGAACAAAGTCCGTGGTATGGGGAAGAAAGTGCCTCAAAAGATATTGTGATATTTCACTTTAACGCCCAGGCTGCAGAGGTTGTTATGTCACGACACACAGCGACTGACATGATGTGGCATCATGAAAAGAGGATCGGTGCGGGGGGCATACTTAGACATCCTGCGGATGGAACCGATTGGAAGGAATTTGATGACATGTACCCTTGTTTCGCTGAGGACCCCCGTAATGTCAGGTTAGGTCTTGCCTCTGATGGTTTTAACCCGTTTGGGAATATGTACAACTCTTATAGAATGTGGCCCGTTATTGTTATTCCATATAACTTACCTCCATGGAAATGTATGAAGGATCCGTTCATGTTTATGTCATTGCTTATCCCTGATCCACGTTCCCCTGGAAAAGATATGAATATTTATTTGAGACCATTGATCGATGAGTTACAAACATTATGGAATGTGGGTGTGCATACCTATGATGCAGCTTCCGAGCAGTATTTTCAGATGCATGCCGCATTATTATGGACCGTTAATGATTTTCCAGCTTATGGTTCATTATCTGGATGGAGCACTAAGGGATACATGGCATGTCCAGTTTGTGCGGGTCAAACACCTTCGCAATGATTACAGAATAAAATAGGATACACATGGCACATGAGATTTCTTGAGTTGAGTCATCCTTGGCGGAGGAGTAAATTATTCAACGGTCAACAAGAACCTCAGAGTATGCTCAGTCCATTGTCTGGATTCGACATACTTTGCCAACATCAACATCTCAGAGATAGCACACCAGAGAAACATCCTAATAATAGAGATAAAAATAAAAAACGTTAACCTGAAGAGTTGAATTGGACAGGAAAGAGTATTTTCTTTGAGTTAGAATATTGGGGGACTCTGAGTTTGCGACATAATTTGGATGTAATGCATATAGAAAAAAACATATGTGAGAGTTTAGTGGGCACACTATTCAATATTCTGGGTAAGACAAAATACACTATAAATGCTAGATTGGACCTACAAGATCTTAGAATTCGCAGTGAATTGCATTTACAAGTCACTTCTTGAGGTCTTATTAAGCCATCTGTTAGTTACGTGCTAACTCAATCAAAGAGAAAATCATTCGTGATTGGCTGAAAATGGTTAAATTTCATGATGATTATGCATCGAATATTGGTTGTTGGGTCATAAATGATACAATAACGGGGGGTTAAAGAGTCACGATTGTCATGTGCTTCTCGAGATTCTCCTTCATGTTGGCATTCGACCTTATCTGCCCCCGAATGTATGCGACGTCGTACTTGATCTATGTGGCTTCTTTAAACAATTATGTCAGAGGACATTAACCACATCTGTTATTGACGAACTTGAGCGAAGAATCATGATAATCCTATGCAAGCTGGAGCAAATATTGCCACCTGCTTTTTTTGATGTGATGGTACATCTGGCCGTGCATTTACCGGCTGAAGCTAGGAAGGGAGGTCATGTCCATTACAGATGGATGTATCCCATTGAGAGGTACTATACAGTTTTAAATATTACATTCATAAATTTTTTATGTTCATTAAATTTATTATTAATGCAAACTTGTTGTCATATCTGCAGGGCTTTGGGACATTACAAACAATATATGAAAAACAAGGCGCGACCTGAAGGGTCAATAGCAGAAGCTGTTGTAATCAGTGAAGCAATAACATTTTATTCGATGTACATGCATAATATTGAAACTCATTTTAATCGTCGGCCACGAAACTATGATGGAGATGCAAGTAATAAGCAAGATATCACAGTGTTCCGTCAAAATTGCAGACCATTGGAGCAGTAGGTGTAGTTCAAATACTAACATTTGAAGAAGTTCAAAAGGCGCATTGGGTTTATTGAGTAATTGTGATGAAGTGCAACCGTATTTAACGTAAGTCTTTTTGGTGCATAACTATATTTTTTTTGCCATACATTAACCTAACTCATTTTTTGTAGGCAACATATTACAATACTACAATGTGGTGGTGACCATAACGTTGATGGAAGACATAAAAAAGAATTCCTAAATGGTTTGAGACAACTGTAAGGCCTAACATTTATTATTTATTTTTATCCTAACAGTAAATATTTCAGTTTGTTATATTAACACACACATTTCTCTCATTGTTAGATAAACAACCAAGTGCAAAATGGTCAACTGGACTCGTCATCCTCGTTGGTTTCCTTGGCTTATGGGCCTAAAAAGCAGGCTTATGAATATAGTGGATGCATTGTGAACGGAGCTAGATTTCATACCGAGCAGCGAGATGTTTCACATGTCACTCAGAATTATGGAATTGTAGTCCAATGAGAACACGGCTCAGATATTATTGACTTATACGGAGTGTTGCAATAAGTCATTGAGTTGTATACAGACCCATATGACGTATTGTGCTATTCGAATGCAAGTGGTTTGACACAAATGCCAGAAAGAGGAGAATTCAAGTTAGTAATCATCTAACGTCAATTAATGTTCAACGTTATTGGTACAAGAATGATCCATACATTTTTTGTACCCAAACACGGTCAGTGATATATATATATCTAATCCAAAGCTAGGAAATGGATGGATGGTGGTAGAAAAGTTACAACATAAGGGCATTTGGGACACACAGGAGAAAAATAGTGTTGAAGTTTCAGATGAAGCAGAACAAGTCTCTGACAACTTTGAAGTTCCTGAACAGATATTTCATTTATCAAATGTCACCGTTAATGAAAATATCACGTTAACTCGAGAAAATACAGATGTTGAGATAATTCCTCATTCACAAGTTCGCGTGGAAGCAGCAAATAAAGAAGAATTTGAAACTGAAGATAAGCCCGATACCAGTCACGATGAGTCCGAAGATATTAGTGACTAATCTATTTAGTGTATGATGTGATTGATGGATAATTTTTATTATTATAATGAATGATTGTAGTTTTGAATTATTATAAAAATATGGTTGAACGATTGTTGTTGTTATTAATAGTATAATTATCATATTATTGTTATTATTATTAATGTTAGCAATTTAGCGTCGAAAACAGTGTATTCAACGCTAAAGGTATTAAATTTAGCGTCGAAATAATAATCGACGCTAAATATTAGACTTATAGACATTTACCGTCGCATACTATTATCGACGCTAATAATAGACATGTAGACATTTAGCGTCGAATAATCTTATCGACGCTAAATGTTAGACATTTAGCGTCGATTTGAGATAATTCGACGCTAACTGAAAAAAATTAAATTTCCCCCAAAAATTACCCTGATTTTTTAATTAGCCGCCAACTTTTTAGTGTCGAATTATTCGACGCTAAAAGCAAATTATTTCGACGCTAAATGTCCCTTAAATCCCTAAAACCAGTTTCATCTTCTTTCTCAGATCTCTAGTGAAATCCCAAAGCAAATTATCATTTCTCTCAGCAATCTCCAGACAATGTATTGGTTAAAGGTAAGTTTTCAAATCAAACTCTCTGTAATATGATTGATGATACATTTTAAGCTTTATGTGAATAGTTTTGGTATTTTGATTAATGAGTTGGGGAAATTTATTGGGTGCATTGGAGGTGTTCGATGAAATGCTTGAAATGAATTGAAGCTTAAGGGAGAATTGATTGGGATTATTTTGCCGAGAACAGCAGCAATTGCTGCTGTTCTTGTTGGGGTTTTAAGGGGGAATATCGGTAACGCAGCGGAAGCGGTGGAAAATCAAATTTTTCGATTTCAAAACTTTTTCTAGGATTAATTAAATAAACATATTTATTTAATTATCCAATAATCAAATTATGAAATAAAATTCAAATGAATAAAATTCAAGTGAATTTACCGAATTGCCCTTACACTTGGTATTTAGTCCATTTTTGTCCGAAGTTGATCTAATCAATTTTGAATGATTCTAAATCATTTCTAAGATGAACTTAGCATTTTCAAAACATCAAAACACCAAAAGCAACACAAATGCCCAAAATTGGACCCATGGCCGAATGCACTCCAATGGTGTCATTTTGTGCACTTTGTCATTTCATGCATCAAAATACATCAAGATGTAATCCAATGAACATGAAACTTTATATGCATCATATACACATCCAAATGCACAACATATATGAAAAGCCCCAAATTTGGAATTGGTCATGAACCCTAATTTTTCAATTTCTTCAAATTGGACAATTAGACCAAATTGGGTAAATCCAATACTTCAATCATGTTTCTTCATCCAATCAAAGTCTCAACACAATGAAACAACTCAAGATCAAATCTAGGTCATCTAAGAGTGGGTCAACAACTCTATATAGCAATAAGGTTTCCAAAACCATAAAAGAACACTTATTACTACAATAGCCATAAGCTTCCTTCATCATACATGCTCTAAACTTTCACCAAAAAACTTCCATCATCAAAAACACAAAGAATAAAGAAAGAAATATACCTAAGAACATCATATGTTAAAGCCTAGATCCTAAGGAACATTCCTTTCTAATAGTAAGTTTGAGAAACTTACTAAAATCCAAGCTTTCTTTGGTTTCTTCTTTCTTTCTCACAAGCTTTATTTGGTTTCCATTAATGGAGTTTTATTTTAAAGTGTATTAGGTTAAGAAGAATGAAATGAAAAAACAATATATACTTGTATCATAATGGCCTTGGCCGAAATTCACTAAAGGAAATACAAGTTTTGTAATTTCAATTTCATTTCACTTTACATTTAGTCAACTTGCATAAATATCTAAAAACAACTTTAAAGACATTTAATTAAGTCAACAAATGCAACTAAGAAAAATATAACTCTTATTTTTAAGTGTATGGCCGAATTTAGCAAGAAATAAAGGAAAAATATATTTTCATTTTCAAACAATTTTGAACAAATATCTTAAGAAGTCAAAATCAATTTGACAACCTTTTCCATTAATGTAAAGTCAAACATTTACACTTATAATCATTCCTAACTTTATCATTTGGTGATATATTTATATTTTAATTATATTAATCATTTAACAATTAAATAATTAAATAATTAATTAAATACAAATATATCAAACATATGTATTATATTACTTTAAATATCTCAAATACATATATTAATGATATATGTCAAATACCTTATTTGACTATTTATTAATGTTTATTTAATAATATCATATATTAAATACAAATACATATTAATTAGGAAATGACGGTTCGACCCGTTCGCATGTATTTTTCGTTTAACAATTAAACGATTTATAATAATCATCATTATTCATAAATGTTGCTCTAGTGCTCTACGAGTATGTTTCATTATTGAGACTCTCTAGATTCAGGTATATCCGTCACGAAATCCAATTTCATGTCCATAATCTATCCACCCGTAGATTATGACGATCACAGATAAACTAGCTGAATCATACAGGTCGAGGTCATTGCATACGATAATCCCTCCGTCACAGGTATCCAGATAATCCCAGAGATATAGATGTAAACGTCAAATCTCTATAGGTATTATCTCGTCGACGTATCAATTAACAATCTTTAAATAACATCGGAACTACTTCCTTCCGATGTAATTGTGGCCACATATTTAACAGACTGCTAATTTATATGGACTACCTATGCTCTGTACACAGAACTGACGGATCCTATCTGACACACACAGGATATCCTGAGGATCGGTCCACACCCAAAGAACAGGCGGAGGTCTGATCTAAATAGATCGGTGACGTGACTGCCATCTAAGTGTGGAGGATGTCTCATACATCCACATTGGTGTCTCAAGTCGAAGGACCACTATGCTACTCTCAAACCCGAGAAGATTCTTATTGACGTTGGTGTACCATCCATTAAGAATCTTCGGTGAGCCGTTCAGTGTTTTTACATTATAAACACCTACACGTCTATACGAGTCTCTCCAGATTCATGGTTCATTGGGATAAACCATCGGACCAAGTCTCGATATACGACATGTACTGGTCTCAACGGATTTGACTAACCGACCAGTGTTAGCAAATCTTGACCAGGAACTATGTTTTGATAATATATATAACAATGACACTTCCCAATGTCAATTACAAACTCCCTTTGTAACTGTGTACTGTATTATATATTATCGGGCCTTTGTCTAATATATACATATCACTAAACCACATTTAGTTTCAATCTAATAGTAATTAGATCGAATACGTATATAAGAACAAGAGGTGCAACCATAAATAAGTAATATTATGGAATAAGGGGATGTTCATGAATCAGACATAAATACGGTCCGGATTGGCACTTTGAGCACCAACCCCAACAATTTATCCCACTTGCTCTAATGCCAATCCACGGTATCATATACACATCTCAATGTGTATCGTATGCACATGGCCCTCAAAAGCTCACCCATTACTTAAGAGGTAGGCAACAAAAAGCAGGTCCGCTATGACATATTGAGTTTGTCAAACAAACTCCATCGTTTCTCATAGTCAGCATCATTCATATTTTGTAGAATCTAAATTATACATTAATAGGACTCTGATGCTACATCAGTATTGTGCTATAGCTACTGAGTTGTCCAAGTATTTAGGGATCAAATCCAAAATACTATGCGGACAACCGCAAGCACAATAACAATTTAAAACTTCTAATTTATAAGGTCACTATGCAACTTCATAAGTCAATACTTCATAAGTTGCATCTAATTCTACTCAGTTAGTAGAATCCTTCGTGACACTCCCACTGCATCTTTTGTGACTCTTTATGACGTAAATTGTCTAACGTCATAATTAGTCTCAAAACTAATATGACCTAATGGTTGCAGACTGTATTCTCCATGAATTAGAAACTCGTTCTTAATATCTCAAAGATCACAAAGAACATGTTTCAAGATCCATCCTATGGTCTATAGGATATCAAAATAACTCGTAACAATTACGATTAAATCAATATCTTTAATCGCACATATAAAGTATTTATTATGTCATCATCAAATGATACATAAGATTGATTAGACATTCTAATCAATATCTCTTTCGAAAAATGAATCATCTTTTACGAAAGATGAATACTTTATATAAGACACACAATAATTGTCCAACAGTTATACTAACTGTCATACAGATAGCCTAGTTATGTCCTTTATTAGATCATATCTAATGTACGAATAATAGGAGTTTCTCACAAGTCTCTTGGTTTTATATCTTATATAAAACTTTATATCGTATATAACAGAGACTACTCCCATTGTTTTCACGGAGTAAAGAAGACTTAGGTAAACCTTTTTACCTCACAAACATCTCATTATTACTATAATAATGATAATGTTGTTAGGATATATAACACTAGAAAGTAATTTGTACGCTCTCACTAACCCTTTTATCACATATGTATTCTATATACTTTGACAAGATCAGACAATCTGACGATATAAAAAATAGAGAACACATATTTCTGGAAGACTTATCCGAGTCTACAATAGGCTTTGTAAGCTAGCACAAAACTGCGATCTCAACAGAACACAAACTCTAGGGCCATTCCAGAATGAACTCTTCAAACAAAGAAATCACAACTGATCTTTTATCTGAATAAGTCATTCAAAAAACGTCACTTTTCATTCTTTAGTTAAAATGTACAGTTTCATATTAACATTAACCAATATATCTCTAATTGTTCATTTAGTTTGACTAGAGATAAATTTTCTCAGAATCTACAATAGATTGCTGAGTATAATTTTTCTCACTGTCATATTGTAAAGGTCAAACCTTTAACAAGCTCACACTGCTTTCGCTGCGCAAACAATTAGCACATATCATGAACTAATTCATAATGAAAGCTTAATCAAGTTCAAAACTTGATTGTAGTAAGCTATGAACAATCTTAGATCTATGGTTCAATATTGAACTTCCAGAATCGATATCAAATATCGCTTCCATTATAAGTTATAGGATAATTTTCTTCAATAAGAAAACAACATAACCATTAAGTATCAAATACTCGTAAATGATTCTGATATCCTATTAGAATTATATAGAAGATGTATAAAGGTTGTTTCATCTTATTAACACGTAGTTCCATTTACAATTTATCATTCTCACATTTGACTTCAGTAAGTCAAGCTTTTTCTACAATAATTAACATTGATGACACACCAAGTAATAAAACAATTTTATTACTTAGGATCGTAGGAAAGATATTCTATTAAATAGAATACAATATTATATTAAACAGAATAAACGATAAACTTTTACTTATACCTCCAAGGTGTAAGTAATTTCCATTATATAACTATTATATAAAGAAACATTCAAATCTTAAACTTTTCAAGATTCGGATTTTCTACCTATACATATCATATATGTAACTGTAGAAATAATGGAACATTAATTAAAGAGATGAATTAGTGTTACTGGAGCATAACCCCAAGAGTATTGAAACTAATTCGGTAACATTCAATATCAAACGAATCAAATCATATAAGATTCGATTGCTCCCACTACTCAATTCCATCAAGATGGAATTGTGGAAGAATAATATTGAATATGAATCATATTCACTAAATAACCTTAGAACTAATTGCTTTAAATTCAAATGTTTGATCGTATCAAAGATCTTTGAACAGTTCAAAGACATGTAATGAATTTTAAGGATCAAGTTTTCAAAATACTTCAGATTGAATATATTTGAACAAGTCAAAAATGTTCAATCTCGTTTCATCAGAACAGATTGAAAGTTCTTGATACTTTCAAGACTTTCAATATGTGTTCCTTCAGAAACACGTAACTAAGTTATGACAATTCATCAACTAGGTTACGAAATAAAGAAAACTACCTTAAGCAATTATTATTTATTAAAACTACATACATCCAATGTATCAATTAAATAAATTTGGTGGTCCAATGAAAATCATTGGTTAAACGAGATCTTAATCACTTCCTGAATACAATATTCATTAAACGGATAAGGATATGTGGTGTGATCTCGTATCAAACCATCCTTTACCATACGGGTAAGCATCCAATGCTTAAGTGATAAACTCATAAAAACACCGTTCTAAATTATTTACTTTTACCGAATAATTTTTCTTAATGTTTATCTTTAAGTCAATGACACTACTAGTCATATAAAATATATAACAATTGTTTATAAATAACAAGTAACTATCCAATAGTCACAAGTTCCGATATCAAATATCAAAACAATCGTTAACTAATATTTTCAAATAACTAGACGAGAGATCTGGTATCCAATACCTATAGTTGTAGTATTTGTGAAAATCGATATTTTCTATACACAACTATACACATCTCCTTTCTTTAGCTTTACTATTTGCATTCAACTATTCACAACAATTGTAAATAATTGATTAGCAAAAGTTGTCGGACACATTGCCTCTAAAGGTAATTAAAGCTAAGAAACGTCATTACTAGATAAACAAATACCTAATGGGGCTTTCTTAATGCCAGTCAGAATCTCGAGACATGAACTAATTCAAGTCAATTCTTACTGCATAAGAAACTATTCTCTCTAAAGTATTATATCCTAAAAGGGATATCTATCTAGATTATCTATCATGACTTAGAAACTAAGTCATTAACCATATTTATTTTTGAAGAAAATCGGAACAATAGTTCCCGATGGTTTAGACCAATTTAATAATATCCTAGTCTAGTAGTATCTAGAACCTATTCTAGAATAACTGCAACCAAGAGTCAAGTCAGATAACATATCAAAATATGTGTGCAGTGAATTAAAAGTTTAATTCTATCTAATATAGATTAAGGAAACACAAACAAGCGGTTATTTCCATAATAATACACATTGCCTAAGTTAAGGAATATTTTAAACTTAGCAGTGCCTCCCACTATTTTACGTAATATGGTAATCCCCAACGGAAAAACAAGAATTCAATAATTAAATCGAATTTCATAATGGGAAGAGGACCCCATAAATATATTTCGACTCACAGCAGAGGCACGGTCTCGCCTACGTATATTCACAGGTAGACAACTAATTATCAATCACTCACTAGTGACTCCGAGGTTCCGGTCCTGGCCGTTTCTCGTTGTCACTGCGAAGGCAGGCCCACTAGGATACGTACCAAGGTTAAACTCGTCAATGATAAACTCAAGTTACTTGCGTAACCCTGACAGCTAGGGCACGTTCAGGATTCCGCTTTCGCTTGAATTTATCTAGTATCTAATATACATTCGGCATAAATAAATTTCTATCAGCTACACCCTCACAGCAGAGGCACAGTCTCAGATGTAGTCAACGAAAAGATATTCATAAACCGTATTGACAAGACGGACCAAGAAACAAGTATTCCAAATACTAGTTACTTTAAAACCTTATTAAGCGGGATATATTTCATCAAGTGTCATACACCCTAAATCTAATCAAATTAGATTATAACATGCATGTATAAAGTCAATAAAACATGATTAAACATTGAATAAAACAAGCTAATCATTTATAGAGGCCTAGAATCAGACTCGCTCTGATACCATTTTGTTGGGGTTTTAAGGGGGAATATCGGTAACGCAGCAGAAGCGGTGAAAAACCAAATTTTCCGATTTCAAAACTTTTTCTCGGATTAATTAAATAAACATATTTATTTAATTATCCAATAATCAAATTATGAAATAAAATTCAAATGAATCATATTCAAGTGAATTTACCAAATTGCCTTTACACTTGGTATTTAGTCCATTTTTGTCCGAAATTGATCTAATCAATTTTGAATGATTCTAAATCATTTCTAAGATGAACTTAGCATGTTCAAAACATCAAAACACCAAAAGCAACACAAATGCCCAAAATTGGACCCATGGCCGAATGCACTCCAATGGTGCCATTTTGTGCACTTTGTCATTTCATGCATCAAAACACATCAAGATGTAATCCAATGAACATGAAACTTTATATGAATCATATACACATCCAAATGCACAACATATATGAAAAGCCTCAAATTTGGAATTGGTCATGAACCCTAATTTTTCAATTTCTTCAAATTGGACAAATTAGACCAAATTGGTTAAATCCAATACTTCAATCATGTTTCTTCCATCCAATCAAAGTCTCAACACAATGAAACAACTCAAGATCAAATCTAGGTCATCTAAGAGTGGGTCAACAACTCTAGATTAGCAACAAGGTTTCCAAAACCATAAAAGAACACTTATTACTACAATAGCCATAAGCTTCCTTCATCATACATGCTCTACACTTTCACCAAAACTTCCATCATCAAAAACACAAAGAATAAAGAAAGAAATAACCTAAGAAAATCATATGTTAAAGCCTAGATCCTAAGGAACATTTTCCTTTCTAATAGTAAGTTGGAGAAACTTACTAAAATCCAAGCTTTCTTTGGTTTCTTCTTTCTTTCTCACAAGCTTTCTTTGGTTTCCATTAATGGAGTTTTCTTTTAAAGTGTATTAGATTAAGAAGAATGAAATGAAAAAACAATATATACTTGTATCATAATGGCCTTGGCCGAAATTCACTAAAGGAAATACAAGTTTTGTAATTTCAATTTCATTTCACTTTACATTTAGTCAACTTGCATAAATATCTAAAAACAACTTTAAAGACATTTAATTAAGTCAACAAATGCAACTAAGAAAAATATAACTCTTATATTTTAAGTGTATGGCCGAATTTAGCAAGAAATAAAGGAAAAATATATTTTCATTTTTCAAACAATTTTGAACAAATATCTTAAGAAGTCAAAATCAATTTGACAACCTTTTCCTTTAATGTAAAGTCAAACATTTACACTTATAATCATTTCCTAACTTTATCATTTGGTGATATATTTATATTTTAATTATATTAATCATTTAACAATTAAATAATTAAATAATTAATTAAATACAAATATATCAAACATATGTATTATATTTACTTTAAATATCTCAATACATATATTAATGATATATGTCAAATACCTTTATTTGACTATTTATTAATGTGTATTTAATAATATCATATATTAAATACAATACACATTAATTATGAAATGACAGTTCGGCCCGTTCGCATGTATTTTTCGTTTAACGATTAAACGATTTATAAATAATCATCATTATTCATAAATGTTGCTCTAGTGCTCTACGAGTATGTTTCATTATTGAGACTCTCTAGATTCTAGGTATATCCGTCACGAAATCCAATTTCATGTTCATAATCTATCCACCCGTAGATTATGACGATCACGGATAAACTAGCTGAATCATACAGGTCGAGGTCATTGCATACGTATAATCCCTCCGTCACAGGTATCCAGATAATCCCAGAGATATAGATGTAAACGTCAAATCTCTATAGGTATTATCTCGTCGACGTATCAATTAATAATCTTTAAATAACACTCGGAACTTACTTCCGATGTATACTGTGGCCACAGATTTAACAGACTGCTAATTATATATGGACTACCTATGCTCTGTACACAGAACTGACGGATCCTATCTTGACACACACAGGATATCCTGAGGATCGGTCCACACCCAAAGAACAGGCGGAGGTCTGATCTAAATAGATCGGTGACGTGACTGCCATCTAAGTGTGGAGGATGTCTCATACATCTACAGTGGTGTCTCAAGTCGAAGGACCACTATGCTACTCAACCCGAGAAGATTCTTATTGACGTTGGTGTACCATCCATTAAGAATCTTCGGTGAGCCGTTCAGTGTTTATACACTATAAACACCTACATGTCTATACGAGTCTCTCCAGACTCATGGTTCATTGGGATAAACCATCGGACCAAGTCTCGATATACGACATGTACTAGTCTCAACGGATTTGACTAACCGACCAGTGTTAGCAAATCTTGACCAGGAACTATGTTTGATAATATATATATAACAGTGACACTTCCCAATGTCAATTACAAACTCCCTTCGTAACTGTGTACTGTATTATATATTATCGGGCCTTTGTCTAATATATACATATCACTAAACCATATTTAGTTTCAATCTAATAGTAATTAGATCGAATACGTATATAAGAACAAGAGGTGCAACCATAAATAAGTAATATTATGGAATAAGGGGATGTTCGTATTCATGAATCGGACATAATACAGTCCGGATTGGCGCTCTGAGCACCAACCCCAACAGTTCTCGCCCAAATAATCAATAAGCTGCAAGTTTTTGAGGGGTCGTAATATATGCAGCTGTAAGAGAATTTCACACATAGTTCTCATTCATTTTTGGGTTTGAGGGATCGTTGCCTTTTAACCCATAGCTTTTATGGAATGAAATTACTGGTTGTTAATTATAAAAGTATATTAATACAAATACATAG
The DNA here is from genome assembly GCA_019454045.1 of Zanthoxylum bungeanum. Lineage (NCBI taxonomy): Eukaryota > Viridiplantae > Streptophyta > Magnoliopsida > Sapindales > Rutaceae > Zanthoxylum > Zanthoxylum bungeanum. Next base: position 61,010 of record SKCR01030668.1, on the reverse strand, counting down.
ATAAGTGTTAAGTTAAATGTTAGAGCTTAATGGACATTTAGCCGTTGTGTAAATGGATCGATACTTAGTTTCGGTAACCAAAGGTTAGAAATTTTTGAAATGTGTCACTTGTGTTCTTTCAAATCTAAATTTGTTGCATTGAAGTCCTTTGTTGCTGTTCTCGCCCAAATAATCAATAAGCTGCAAGTTTTTGAGGGGTCGTAATATATGCAGCTGTAAAAGAATTTCACACATAGTTCTCATTCACTCTTGGGTTTAAGGGGTCGTTGCCTTTTAACCCATAGCTTTTATGAAATAAAATTACTGGTTGTTAATTATAAAAGTATATTAATACAAATACATAGATAGGTGTTAAGTTAAATGTGAGTGCTTAATGGACATTTAGTCATTGTGTAAATGGATCGATACTTAATTTCGGTAACCAAGGCTATAAGTTTTTGAAATATGTCACTTATGTTCTTTCAAATCTAAATTTGTTGCATTGAAGTCCTTGAATTAAGTTGAGTTTAGAAAGACTTGAGTGGTGCATTACTTTTGATCTCTTATTTTTGTCCTACAAACAACAAGGCCTCACAAACCAATGATTTCAAAGTACAACTACTAAAGTGTTTGACAAATACTTCATTAACCAATTATTAAGTTTCCTACATGTTTTCAATTTTCATGTTCATGTACATTAATGTTATTAAGATTTCAGTCATGTTTCAATTTTATGCAATGCCAAGTACCTAGACTTTATCCATGTTATCATTTATGCAGTTCATACTATGTATTCATGATTCATGCATATAATAGGTTAGATTCAAGCCACCACATGTGAGTTATTGTGATGGAAACCTGAAACGTTGTGTGTTTTTGCAGATGGCACCGGGCAATCGCAGACAGGCTAATGCGACTCCATCTACATCAGCAAGGACAGCTGGCCCTGATGGAGTCTCTGCTAGCACAGGTGAGTCCAGTTCAGCGAAGGGTCGAGGACGCACCCGTGGCATGGGGTTGGCTAAGAACGTTAAAGCTCACGGCCGTATCCAGATTGAGTTATTAGATGATGGACAAAGTCAAGTCGGACAACATAATTCAGCGTTTACTACAGCCATAGGAGCTATAGCTCGGTTTGAAACTCCCCAAAACTACGTTTCTTGGAGAAAGATACTGTTGGAGACGAAAATCAACCAGCTATTCTCTTCGCTACTTATGAGTTTCCTTACGGTATTAAGTTTTCGATATTGTTTGTTAGTTAAAATTTTTATTTTATACTTATTTTTACTCGGTTTCTATTCATGTAGGAGTGGTTCGACTTCGATCTGACCAAAGTGAATGTCCAACAATATATTGACTACCACATGGGGAAAAATTATAAGGATTATAAGACAAAAGTCCTGAAACCAATATTCGACGAACATGGACCTTCGGATGCTCCACAACATAAGCCTGATTTTATAGAGGAGCAAGACTGGACATTCTTATGTGAGCTTTGGTCTAGCAAGAAACACGAGGTAAATTTTAAAATAAACGGAAATTTATAATTGTCTTTGTTTTCGGTACTTACAGTGTTGTTAAATGCATGATAAATGTCACGCAAATGCGGAAAATCAAAGTCACTTGAGTTTTAACCACCGTGGAGATTCAAAGCCATTTATCCAACATCGTGCAGAACATTATGAGGTAAATATATCCTAACGTAAAATTTAACAGTTCATTGTTTTTACTAATGTGGAATAATATTAAATGTATTTTTTGTTTTTAACAGAGTAGCACAGGTGAGGTGCAATCATTTCCAGATTTTTTCCGATGACGCATTACAATGAGAAAAACAAATGGATAAATGAAGAAGCCGAACGCTGCTATGTAAGTTTCAGCTTTTAAAATAAAATAATAATTATTATATATGTTAATTTTTTTTTCAAATTCTAACATTAACTTATTTTTTTAAACAGAACGAAATGATGGAACTCCAACATCAAACTCAGGAGACAGGGTCCGACCCGATACCAGATGAGCAGTTGTCGCAATTGGTTTTCAAGAATCAGACAGCTTACAACGTCAGCCTTGGCACTCGTAAGAAGCCGACGTCATCTGCACGCAATACTTTTAATTCGGACAATGCCTCCTCTATTCGAGACCAGTTAGCCACCACCCAAGACCGGCTAGCCACCACCCAAGACTGGCTAACCACCACCGAAGACCAGCTAGTCACCACCCGAGACGAGCTGAAAAAGACTAAGGAGGAGCTACAACAGGTCAAGGTGGACCACGAGAAGAATATGGAGCAGTTCGAATAACAGATGCTGGCTTTCCGCCAGATGTTGGAGGCCTCACTCAGTCAGGGTGCATCGGGCTCGAGCGCCCCCATCACAGTACCAATAAATTTTATATCCATTTGTATAAATATTTTGAACAAATGGTTTTAATATAATATGTATTTTTTAAAAAAAAAATCAATATAATAATAAAATAATTATTATAATATTTCGTAATTCTGTTATTAATCGGGAAATTTTTTTCAAATAAATAAAATATTAAATTAATTATTTTAGACCAAAAAATAGTAAATTAATATTTTTTTTAAAATACATTTGTTAACTATTTTCGTCAAACTAGTCGACGCTAAATGTATTGGCGTCGACTATATTCGACGCTAATAGTTAAAAAATCACCGCTGTAAGTATACAAATATTATTTTTTTAATATTCTTTAGCGTCGTTTCGTTTCGCCGCTAAAAGTATACTTTTTAGCGTCGAATTATTTCGTCGCAATATCTGACCTATAGCGTCAGAAACTTTTATTTAGCGTCGAAATACATTGGATGCAAAATGATAGTTTTTAGCGTCGAATATCTTTATTTCGACGCTAAATATTATTCTCGTCCATGTTTGGGCGACTAATTTTTGCGTCTAATTAATTCGACACTAATTTACATTTGCGTCGAAATTTTGGCTTTTTACGTCGATTAGTTTCAACGCTAAAAGGCATAATTTTTGTAGTGATCTATTAGGATATTTAAGTTACATGAGGATGAAATTGAAAAATAATTAAGAGAAGGGCCACCTTATCCCTTATTTCCTAGCTCAGAGGTCCATATTATATATCATGTCCTTTCTCCCTTCAATATGGGCAACTTATAAAGGAAAAAGCATATTTTAGTTCTGTTTAGTGCTGTTGTTGTTGTTTTACAGGTGATAAAAATGTGTATTGGCCGAAACATAATTTTTATGTTTTTGTTTAATGATAGAAAAATTACAATTATTAATTTTGATTTTTCTAAAAAAATTGAATATCAAGTTTATATTCAAAAACATCGAATGGAAATCTGGAACAAAATGAATGATTATTTTAAAATATTTGTTTAGAATATATCATAATACAATATATACACCGGAGAAATAATATTTTATAAGCGTATTGACCCGATCTTATATCAACTTTATCCGACATTTCTTATGAACTTTACCCGATTTTTCAAACCTTACTTGAACTGAAATAATTGGCAGTTATAATTATTTCTGGCTCATCATCGAAAGAAGATCCAAATTGATAGTTAACAATAAAATGAGACATCAAGAATGAGTTATGGTGAAATGAATGTGACGTGATCCAGAATGAACTTTGTTTGTTGGGCCAAGTTAACTTGAAGTTGTGGTTGATTGTATGGCTTGGTTAAATTGGTGTATTTGGGCCATTTGGTGGATTTGGAAGATTCATTGGGTTCTGGAGTTTGGTCCATGCATGAGACATTATGTGAATGTTTTATTATGTCTAAAGCAATATTGGAATGGGTCTCGGACGTGCATGGGCTGCCTTGATTGATTTTGGGCTTTATTTCCGAATGGTGCATTAGCAGTGGCGGGATTTACGCAGTTTTCGTATTTTGGACGTAACTTTCTCGTCCGATGTCCGATTTTCGTGATTCAAGTTGCATTGAAAATAGAACTCGTAGCTCTACAACTTTGAAGTTTTCATCAAAGTCCAGTTCGGATTCCTTCATGGTCTAAATGAGGACGCAATGTATCCCTATAGTTTTTATATTTTATATTTTTTTAAGTTATGTGTTGTTTAAGTGTTGTGATGAACATTAATTAAATTAAAAAGCCCATTGACGAAATTTTCAAGTATTTTATTAGGGTTTTATTATATTTTGGTAGAATTAGGGTTAACCACCTATTTAAAGCCACCTATTTTCAATTTTTTTCTTTGTGTTTTTCTTGATTATGACTGCATCTTGGATGTTATTATAATGTTCTTTCATGGTAATAGCATTTAGGATTCAATTCTTGGAGTTTTGAGTCAATTCGAGTCGAAATTGTATGTAATTTTCGGATCAGTTCGGTCAGAATTTTTCAGCCGCGCACTGAATTTAAAATGGCTGTAACTTTTGATCTATAAAGAGTTACGAGACCCATAATATATCAATTTATAAGTACTCGAGGAGACGAATTCATTAGTCACTGGACGCACGCAGTCCGCTTAAGTTTCGAGTCTCAAAATCTCTTTCAAAGTTACGAATTCTGTCCAGTTTCAGTTCAGTTTGTCTTCTTATTTACTTTTGGTTTTTTTTTTTTTTTTAGTGAGTTTCTTTGTGTTTGTTTTCATATTTTCTTAGTGATTCTTTGAGTATTTCCTCATTATTGGCGTCTTTCCAGTAAGGGTTGATTTATATAAATAATTTGATAGATAAAAGGGTATTTATCTTTCGCACGAGATGCTCTATCAATAGTAAAGTGTGTAGTATGATTATCAATAGAGGGAATCACATAAATTTAGCTAGCACTACTGATACGAAATAGGATACGAAACATACGAAACCCGATCCAAGGTCCCGTAGACCCCCAAAGAACCTGTCCTTGAAAACCCTTGGAGATAGCCTCAGATGAATTTTGCCAGCAAATAGGACGCCACAAAGGATGCCAACCCTTTGATAAGTCTTTGTTCAATCACTGAACGATGATAAAATTTCTCAATCTCAAGAAAAGGTTACTATTCACGCACAAATAATAGGGTCCACATTAAGAGTTGTTTTTGAGTTTAAATAGTAACATACTCAAACCCTAAGAGAGCTAAAAAGACTAATATAACCCTAAACAACTAATATTCACGTTGGTTCCATATATGAAAATAAATAATAAATAAACCTAAACAAACGGAATCAATTCATGCTACTAGGATCACATCATTCTCCCTCTCTTGAAAAGGATTCGTCCTCGAATCCGTGCCCGGATCATAGATAGTAATGATAAAATCAATTGGATGATTATTCTGGAACAAGGAAAAATCACATGGAAGAAAAGTGTCAATGTTAGTACAATAATGCTTGTGTATTGTTCCCTCTTGCCCATACTCTTCCGCAAAATCTAATTTTATTGCACTCTCATTCCCAATGAGATTCCTAATTAAGTTCACACTCTCAATCTCATTCACAACAAATTCTACATGCTTAACACTCACAAAACTCTCACACGTATTTACCCATGTGTTTCCCGACTCACTACTCACATTTGCATGTTCAAAACTCTCAACACATTCAACTACACATGTAGTTTCATCAATACATTTAACCATGCATTGAGCTTCAAATTTATCATCACCAGCAACAGCTAAGTCATCCACTTCAGTAATAGAAATAACTTCAGCATCACACTCACTCTTCACTGCTTGCTCACTCACTATCATGTACATATTTTCTTCTTTTACATTCACAATATCACTAGCAAGTTTATGTGCTAAGCACTCGACATCTCTTTCTTTTTTCCTCTTTTCAACCTCACTTCTCCTCTTCATTATTAATTGATCTTTGTACGCTTGTTGTGGTGTTAAAAGAAAAAGAATCACTGACCTCCACTCCGTGACATAAATGTACCTACTCCTCTCAACATGATGCCACACTTGCCTATCATACTTCCATGACCCACCCAACAATACATGACAATCAAGCATAGGCACCACATCACATAATACTTCATCATGAAATCTCATAGTAGTAAAGGCAACCATGACTTGATACTCCACCTTAACCTCATCACAATTAGGCAAACCTCGTAACATATAAGGCTTAGGATGGTTTCGCAATGACAACCTCAATTTCTCCACGAGACTGGTACTAACTAAATTAGCCCAATGTTCCCCATCAATAATCACACTGCACACCTCATCTTTCACAAATACTCTAGTACGAAAGATATTATCTCTTGGTTGCCCCATAATATCAACCAACGCACTTGGCATCTTGACAAAAATAAACTCAAGAAGGAAGAAAAGACTAAAAAAATGACAAAGATAAAGACAAGACTAAAAATAAGACTAAAAAAATCACATGAGTCTCAAAACAAAACACAAAAAAATCAGATTCAAAATTCAGTGACAAATTCAACCAAAAATTTTCTTTTCGATTAAGGAACACTAAGGCAATCCCTAACACAACTTAACACACAAGATAATTGATCAAACTTTACTAACTAGATCTGATTTTTTTTTAACAACAGCAACAGCCTATTAAAAAAGTTCTCATGCAAAAAGGTCAAAAAGCAAACAAACCCTACTGCCTACTGATCTGTACTAGCCAATGAAGGAAATTTTTTTTTACTGACAAACGCAATTCCAGAAAACTTTTTTTTTTTGGTTCACAGCCTCACAGGCGTGAACTTACTTAACTTTTTTTTTTTGTTCACAGGCGTGAACTTTCTCCTTTTGTTTTTTTTTGCTAGACAGTAACCCTACTCTTTTTGGTGAAGACACATGAACACGACACAAGGCAGAACAAATAGTTTTTTTTTAACTGATAGACACAAATATAAAAGTAAGAAATAGTTTTTGTTTTTGTTTTTGATTGACAGCATGAGAAGGCTATCAATGACTCAATGAATATGACAGCAAAAACAAGACTTGAAAGACCGAATTAACAGGAAAAAAAGAAGAAACGAAAATAAATAAAAGTCAGACCTGAAATCTGGCTCTGATAACCAATTGATACGAAATAGGATACGAAACAGACGAAACCCGATCCAAGATCCCGTAGACCCCCAAAGAACCTGTCCTTGAAAACTCTTGGAGATAGCCTCAGATGAATTTTGCCAGCAAATAAGATGCCACAAAGGATGCCAACCCTTTGATAAGTCTTTGTTCAATCACTGAACGATGATAAAATTTCTCAATCTCAAGAAAAGGTTACTATTCACGCACAAATAATAGGGTCCACATTAAGAGTCGTTTTTGAGTTTAAATAGTAACATACTCAAACCCTAAGAGAGCTAAAAAGACTAATATAACCATAAACAACTATATTCACATTGGTTCCATATATGAAAATAAATAATAAATAAACATAAACAAACGAAATCAATTCATGCTACTAGGATCACATCAACTACCCTTGTGGAAAAATTGGGATTACCATTGATACCTCTTGATAGACCTTATAAGTGGATGAGTGATTTTGGAGAGTTCGAGGTTGCTAAGCAGGTTGTGGTAAATTTTGCAATTGGGCAGTATGTTGACCAAGTAGTTTGTGACGTGGTTCCTATATGTCATATGCATATTTTATTGGGTAAGCCTTGGTATAATTCAATAAAGTAGTTTATGATATGGATAGGAATATGTACAAATTTAGGTATGGTGGAAAAATTATCAAGCTTGCTCCTTTAACCCTACAAGAGGTCTATGAGGACGATTGTACATGCAGAGGAGTGAAGAAGAGTGGGCTAAAAAGAAAAGTGCGATTGCTTTTGGAATGTTACTAGGAGAGCTTCCAGAGTTGATAGAGAAAAAGACATTAGTAAAACGTGAAGTAGAGAAGGATATAAATGTAGCCTTGAGTAATGAAATGAAACATGTTGATGTTTCAATAAATAAGAGTGAGGTGGTTGATGGTGTTGATGATAGTGATGATATTGATGTGAGCGATAACATTAGTGATCATGATTTGGTTGTTCATGATTCCATTGAGGTGTTTGACGTTACTGTTAAGGGTGACTATCATATGGAGCAATCTGATGTTGGTTGTGAGGACATGAGTTATGGTGTGCAAAAAGTACATGTGGCTGAATATGTAGAGTGTGGTCAGATCGTGGATGAGAGTGTTGATTGTTTGAGAAAGCGACATGGGCATGTTGAGTTTGTTTTAAATGAGATTTCAAATGTGAATCAATGTGGGAATCTCTTTGTTGTTGCAAGTGGCGTTAAGAATGAGAGTAGCAATGGAGAGATTGAGAGTGGAAAAGTATTGCCAAAAATTCATTCATTCGCCTTATTGACTTTTGCTCACCTTAACCATTTTTTTCCATGTGATTTTCTTTTATTCCAGGATTCTCGACCCATTGATCTTGTCATTTTTATCTATGACCCGGGTTCGGATTCGAGGTCGAATCCTTTTCAAGAGAGGGAGAATGATGTGATCCAGAATGAGCTCTGTTTGTTGGGCCAAGTTAACTTGAAGTTGTGGCTGATTGCATGGCTTGGTCAAATTGATGTATTTGGGCCATTTTGGTGGATTTGGAAGATTCCTTGGGTTCTGGAGTTTGGTCCATGCATAAGACATTATGTGAAGGCTTTATTATGTCTAAAGTAATATTGGAATGGGTCTCGGATGTGCATGGGCTGCCTTGATTGATTTTGGGCTTTATTTCTGAATGGTGCATTAGCAGTGGCGGGATTTACGCAGTCTTCGTATTTTGGATGTAACTTTCTCGTCTGATGTCCGATTTTGGTGATTTAAGTTGCATTGAAAATAGAACTCGTAGCTCTACAACTTTGAAGTTTTCATCAAAGTCCAGTTCGGATTCCTTCATGGTCTAAATGAGGACGCAATGTATCCCTATAGTTTTTATATTTATATTTTTTAAGTTATGTGTTGTTTAAGTGTTGGGCTGAACATTAATTAAATTAAAAAACCCATTGACGAAATTTTCAAGTATTTTATTAGGGTTTTATTATATTTTGGTAGAATTAGGGTTAGCCACCTATTTAAAGGGGCATTATTCATTGTAATGGATAATTAACCAATAATATATCTTTTTACAAAACAAATTGACTTGTGTCATCTTGAGGGAGTGGATTCTTCCTTGGTTTTACGGAACAAAAGCTTATCAACATGTGGCAAGCGTTGTGGCGTTGTATCGATGTTCAGGATTCTCCAAAGAAATAAAGAAAGGTTTTTAAGGGTAATGTTCCTTAAGGGTTGGACTTGATCTTGGAAGGATTTTATTCTTACAAAATCAAGATTCGCGGTTCTTGGGGCTTAGAACACGTGGAGAGGTTTGCTTGGCTTTGTTCCAGGCAGGTTTCTATCAGAATGTGTGGAAAAAAAATGAATTGAAGATATATAGTGAATGCCTCTATGCGTACTACCCGAAAAAATATAACCGTTGGAAAGATTTGTGTTTTGAAAAATATTAACCATTAAAAGAGAATGATTAAAAATATTTAACCAAATCAAAATTTTTGTTTAAATAATTAGGATATGTTAAAAATAGAGAAGCTAAAATAGAAAAAGTAGTCCGTAAATCTAAAATTTAGAGTAAAAAATAGAAAATTTGTAGCATCTTCAACCGATTAGAGATTAGTTTTTATCGAAATTTCAGTGCAAATGATTTGTTGATTCAATAATATTTGATCCGCATAGAAGAAAGAAACAAAAAGATGCCATTAGAGATTAGTTTTTATCTTGTTGCAATCTTCTGAAACTCATAAAAGTCCAAGTGCTCATAATCACGATTAAATTGAGAAAAAAATATTTTTGAAGTTAGAACTTTCTCAAAACATGGAAATTGCAATTAATAATCAAATCAAGATGAGCACCGAGAAAAATAAATATTTTGACTTTGATCAGTCAAGCATTCCCATCAAAATGTTTACAAGTTTCTCTTCAAAATGAATGAACTAGCTCCCAATTTTTCTGATTTTACAAGGGATAGGCCAGCCAAGAGATTAAGAGTTTCAAATCTTGCCCACATGAGAGATAAGTTTAACTTGAGGTGTCAGGATGTGGGAAAAAAAATGGTATAAAAAAATATAGAAAATGCAAAATAAATTCCAGGAGGATAGGTCCAGCTTACATTGTCGTTCTTGCATAATCCTTGCTCCCATTATGTTGCCCAGCAAAATAAATGATTGATCGAGATTGAAGGTGGTCAAGGTATTAGAATACATTCTTGCGGGCCCACGTCCAGGCAGAGGAATTTCAATGTCACCAGGCTGGGGTGCATCACACACAATGATAGAGACCATCACATGCTCAGTTGTGTTGTGGCTCTGCTTATCTACACGCTTGGAAAAAGATCAAACATACCAAGTTCGTAAGCACAATAAACAGAACAAATCAAACAACGGTATTATTTACTTTAAAATTAATTTGCAATCGTATATATCAGTAATCTCAGATAGAGCACTATAACGTCAAAAAATTCATGCAGTCGAAAAGGTACAGTAACTCTGTTGTTTGTGACTACCTAACGCACAATAGTGCATCTAGTGATACGGAAGAAACAGACATGACAATATCCAGCCTTTCAATGTTCAGAAGTCTTATTTTAGTGGCAAGTAATTGTCTGAAATATCTTTCCTTCGAAACCTTCAAATATAAGATCAAGTAGCGAGATAGGTGGACGACCAAACAGGTAAATGCTTCATGACAGCCATCTTATAACTCGTATGCAAATGCGCAGAGGATGCGCTGAAATCATAATTCTGCAAGCAGGTTGTCATGTAGCTATCGGAAAGAATATTGTAAAGCTTTCAGTCACCATATCAAATCCAACCAGTAAGCACAACTAGAAACATTTCAGCTCAAAGGGGTTTGTATCATGTTGAAATTGACAATCATCAGTGATCATATATAGTTCATTGACTACATGATCAATAAAGTTTTCTATTTTCCACCCAAAATTTAAAGAGTGTTCATTTTTTCCACCATGATATTATCAAATGACTGAAATACCCTCATGACATCAGCAAAATTCTAATATTATTAACGTTTGAGTGGAAAAGTGAACATTTTTTGAACTTCGGATGGAAAAGTGAAAATTAAATAATTTTACAAAATTTAAACTTGACTGCATTTTAACTGATTTTTGAGTGTAAAATTGATAATTTCCCTAAAAGCAAACCCAAAACTCATTGATTGAAGGTGTAACCAACATATTGAAAACTAAAATTAATATTAAACAATTTCAGCCAGCCTACAGAACTCTGGCCTTGATAAAACAATAAATAAGAAGGTTCCAAATAGTAGATAACGATACAAAGAAAATGGTCCAATCAACCCCGCAGCACTCATGAGTGGTGCTCAAACCGGTGAACCACACACACTTCATACCATGTGTAAGCAAGGCCCACATGCTCTTTTCTATTCTCAAAGAGATCTCATCTCTCATCCATTTGAAATGGAAAATGACATCTATGGGCATAGCATAAAAATGACATGGACATGAGAAGTGTAAAATATCTTATGCATCAAATATTAATAATGTCATCATATTTATGAGTAATGCTCTAGAACTTACAAAAGATAAAGATAGAAAATTTATATCTTAAATGATGTGTTATTCATTGATCAATGGCTATAAAATTCACACTAAATAGTGTAAAACATTAGCAATTTCCTAACATGTGGCAGTCATCGATTGATATCTCATTATTTAGTTTGGATAACAACTTTGTAACCTAACATTATTGCATTGTGTCAATGTGAAGATCCATGTGAAATTATCAAATTATATAAATTGTTTGAATTTCTCTTTCTTTAATCAATTTAATCATATATTGTATAACTTAAGTTTCTAATCAATAAGTAATTTCTTGAAAATGAGTCTTGGGTAAAAGTAAAGTCACTTCATTGTGACATGTAGGTCACAGGTTCATATCATTATAACCATCTTTTTGCACACAAAAAAAAAAAAAAAAAACAAAACAAAACAAAACAAAAACAAGTGTAAGACTGCGTACATTGAATCTTCCCAAGAGCCTATGAGTGTGGAATCGTTGTGCGCTAAGCATCCTCAAGTAATTTCATGTTTATTGAATCACATTGACATCAAAATTGAATTTCTGCACAATAAATGAAAACCCTAGACATTTATTTATTTTTTCCTAGGTCGACTATCGCAGTTTCAGAAGCATATTGTTCGGGTAATATGGTAATATATAGTGTAATACAATAAACATTTTTTGTCACATAGCTTTTCGTAGGGGTGTTCACGGATCGGGTCGGGTTTTTCTGATTTTTTTTTAATGACCCAATCGGCGGGTCAGTCGACCCGAAACCCGAAATTTGAGTACATGACCCGCGCGGGTCGGGTAAAAAAACTACGGGTCGGGCCGAGTCGGGTCACCGTAAAAAATACAGTAAATATAATATATATAATTTCATTGATAACAATTAACAAGATGGTGATGGCTAAGATGCCAAAGTGATTGGTAAATATCTATTGTCGAATCTCTCAACACATTTTGTTTAATAAATTAAAATTGCAAAATTGATTATGCTAGGATTCTAACCTTATATTATTTATATCGGGTCGGGTCAAAATTGACCCGAATTTAAATTTTATAATTCTTAAACCCGACCCTAGAACACCCATAGCTTTTAGTATAACCAGCTATAGTTGGTGCAACTGGAAAACCTCTCGTGATGGTATAAGAAATCTAAGGTTAGAATTCTACTCGTATGGGAAGGGAATTGGATAATCATAAATTTTACATATAAAAAAACACCCTGGAACAGTGAAGCTGTTGACTGTTGATCTTCTTTTTCTTTTGGTCAATGACTAGTTTAAAAGCATAACATTCAACTAATATGGTATATAGGATAAATCTAGCAAAAACACTTCCTATTCATGAAAATATTAACATTTTATAGCTAAATGATTTAGGGATCATTAAACAGTCTAGGACATCAAGGATTTCCAATTTTCATCTTTATTGCTTTAGTTCTTTCTTCCTCTCTTAAAGAATGTCAAACAAAATAATCGTCATATAACAAGACAAGCTAAGGTAGCCCCTACATGCTAAAAGGAAAGCTCAAAGGATCCGCAAACTAGTTAAAATCTCCAGTCCTAGAAGCACTTCAATTGCATGAGAACATCACTGTTTGCGTTCATAATTCTCATCTAAATGACAATGTACTAAAAAATAATTGAGAGTAAGAAATAGGAAAGATCATATAATGGCGTCAGAAAACATTTCAGGTATGAAGTGTACCTTCAAAATCTCCAATGCAAGCTCATCTTAAGAGAGAATTGCGCCTGCCAATATGCTGCCCACAAAACAGCAAAACCCAAAATACTCGGTAATACTCTAAATATATATATATGTTAATCTCAAACAGGAATTATATGCTTACACCCAGGGCATCAAACTCCAAATTTCATTTGTGTTTACACCACACTGCAGAACCACCTGACAAAGGTCTTCAGACACTAAAGCAGCCAAACCACTAAGACCTAGTACAAATTTAAATATTATATCATATCATGTCCAACTCTAGAAGACAATTAAGCTTGAAGATGGTGAGAGGACATGTTGGTTTAGGGGAGGGCATAGATTGTGTTAGTACTCAACCCAAGAAAGCTCAGGCTGAGCTTAATAAAAAACCCACGAAAAAAATAATAATACATGCCCATTTCTAACTACATTACTCGAAAATCTAAAGAAGCGCTCAATTACATAAACACTCACAACATTTTAAAAAATTCATACAATACAAGTAAATGCATTAAGTCACAACTAAAAAAACATATCATAAAACTAAATATTGTCCAGCAAACATAAAACTACAGAAGTTCTTACTACTAAAAGAAACGAATCATAAGACTAAATATTATCCAACAAATATAAAACTAAAGAAGTTCACAAATGACAAGATAGGGTTAGGTTTTAGTTTTTGCTCTGTTTTAGAATTTTTAAGTGAAGTGTAATTATGATTTTAGTATTTTACTCTTACTATTTTGGAAAGTTGGATGGGTTGGAATATATCTAACCCCACCCGACCCATTGAAGCATCGGGTTGGGAAAAAATAAACCTAACCAAGCCAAACCCAGCTCAAGCGGTTTGATCCGGCCTTGAGAGATTTTTGCCCACCCCTATCTGAGTTACCATTACCAACAGAGATATGTCCCAACAAGATATTATATATATATACAACCAAGAAGTTTGGTCCATTGAAGACTAATAGGTCTGACTGGAGTACATTATCTGAGATTGCATTTGACAATAATACTCATTAAATAAATCAACCAACAATGTGTGCATGTGTTTGATGGAACAAATAAATATATTTAGCATAAAACCCAACTTTGACTAAACATAAATTTTAGAACAAATGAGACTTTAATATATTCATTTAAGTGGTACAAACTTAACTTTGTCTCGAACACAACCATCGGCACCATCATCCAGAATGCCATCATATCATCACAAACTTTTTATAATGATCACCAACTTGATCAACCTTTAAAGTAATAAAGACGATTTCAAGGAAAATAACACTTTCCACATGCTTGTATGGCATTCTACAAGCAGAAATTTATAGAAAAAATGTCGAATGACCAATGATAGAAGTTATAAAACAATGATAGACGGCAATTTGGTCAGAGTCATAGTCAATAATATTTTACAAATAAGTTGCATACTAGCAGAAATGTGACAAAGATGGAATTTAAGCTTGATTCTTGTTCTCTGAAATATTTATTTCCCCCGTAGCTCCAAAAACCAAAATATAACAAAAGTATTCTCCTGCAAATCAATTACAGTGAAAAAAACAGAACATTAACTTTATTTGATTTACCATGTCACCTACCACCACTGCTGCCCCCACAGCCAATGTCACCACCAAAGAGCCACCACTGTAGACTTCACCAATCCCACATCCTTGTCATGATAAGAATCACTAACATTGTATGCTAATCAACCCGTTAAAACTAATTAATATAGAGAACAAAATAACGGCCATCCACATTGCATTTATCCACTTGTGGTCATGGTAGTTTGCTAACCAACTATAAATCGATCCTATGGAGAGTGTCATTTTATGGATACAAGATAATTGTAATCTAAACATTTCACGGGCTTCAACGGATATAATAAGGAAAGTCTTGAATACAAAAAAATTCAGTCCAACATTTTGTGAATGCTAGGTTCTTCAATCATATCACACAATATCAAGTTCTTCAACTTTAAGTGGCAAGTGGTGTGGCAGATATGTACATCAAATAAGAAATACAGCTGAGAGCAACCAGTGATTTTCTTAGAAGACGTCACACAACTTAGGGAATTGAAACTACAAACAAGCTTTCAACCTTCGAACCACTATGTTTATTCAGTGTTATGTAAAATCCAGCTGCCTATCAACTGAATTTGTCAATAATTAATCACAGGGACATTTTAGTAATGAGTGTTTTTATAATGTCAAAAACTACTTTTGCTATACCCAGAAATCCCCTTGATCTAACTAGCATGCCTGGCTAGGTTTCTACTATCAAGATCTAGTACTGGTATGTATGTTTTTAATTTTTCCTTGTAACTCCTCCATTTATATTAGCTTAACCAACTATTTCCCAGAATGATAATAATAGAGGGGGCTTTAGGGTGTTCACAACCCATATAGCAGGAGGCCTCAGTAAAGCATCTTCTAAATATTAATGTTTCTTAATGGATGAACCATTACCCATATGAGTAAAATTTCTAGTCGAATTTTAAAATGAACATTTACATAGAAACTTTTAATCAATGGTCAGTCTTCCCATTTTGAAGAAATTATGACAGAAGCCTGCATTTCAAATTCCCTGAAATACCAGTTCTTTTGCTGAGAAAGAACCCTAGTAAATTTTTTTATGCCATATAGCTCTATATTAGAAGGCAGTATAAAATATTTGTACCACACTAGTTTGTAGCTTCAATTTCGCAACTCCTAATTGTATACCTGGTGTCAACAAGGAATGCATTATTCCAATAAAACTCACATACAGGTATTATGTTCTCTCAACTCTAAAGACCCATTTCCTGTTTGGTGTCTGCAAAAATAACGAATCATAAACCATGTCAACTTGAGATCACCATCCATCATCCTTAATTACAACCAATTAGAACATCTAAAAACCTGAACTTACTCAATCCAAGATCTACAGATTTCGTAAATATATTCCTTGTATCAAAAAATGAACCCAATTATTAGTTTCCAATTCAGGCACATAACAAATTGTCAAACAAACAATTTGCAATTATATGGAAAAAGAAAATTATAAATAAATGAACTTACGTGGCAAATGATATAGGCTTTAAAAAGAATTAAACTGAACTAAATTTTAATATTGATAATCACCCAAAATGTGTACAGCACAGGAACATTATCAACATGTTGAAGAAACTATCAATATTCATGAAGTTCTAAACCATGCAAAACATTAGCGTACTTTTCAAGCTCATCATCGTCTCCAAAATGCTTATCTTTAATCTTCAAGAATGCGTGCAAGGTCAGCAGGCTATCTGATCCGGCTTGGTGGCTCTTCCCAACGACCCGCTCCACACCCAACGCCTTGCAAACCCGATCCAATCCCCCATATAGGCCCGTGCAAAACCTAATCAAATGCTTCACATCATATACTTTATCCCCAAAAAACACGCCCACTCGAGTCAAAAACTCGGTCAATTTCTCAGGCAAGACCCGCTGTGTCAAGCATTTAACCAAATATCCGAAATCATAGGCGCTGTGGAAGGTCACCCATGTAACGGCGTTGTTCAACAAAAGCCCTGACGAAATCAACAATTCAGCGAAACGCACGGAGTCTATACCGAATTCACGATTCTTTTCAAAATCAATACCTTGTCGTTTCAACAACTCGACAGAATCTTGCGCGTGGGCGTGACGTGCGATATCAAAATCCTTGAAATTGAATTCCCAAATGTAACAAGTAGAACACGACCCGAGATCCGGAAGATTTCCTTTCTCATCCGATAGGGTAATACCGATTTGAATAAGATTTAACAGATCCACATTCGCCTTGAGACCATTATAATTCGCGATAGGATCACGGTGACGGACGTTCGAGTCGGGTCGGACTACGACGCCAGGAAACTCAGTATCCATTGAGATTATCGGATATCGATCAATTAAAGATCCGATCTTTTGAAACTCGGAGACCATGTTATAATCGAATACCTCTCGAATCACGATCTGATTCTTCGGAAGCTGCTGCCGCGAAGATACGTCTGACATGGCTTTTCGAGTCAACAAAACCTATCGAATCCGAAACCAATCGTTTTTTATTCTTAAAAAGTTTTTAAACCTAATTTTTAGTTTTTTTTTTTTTTTTAATTTCTAGGGTTTGGTCTCGAGTTTCGTTGGAAGCGAAGAGACATTTGTTTTTATAAAGAGAGACGGAGACGTGGAGGGTGAGGCTGTTTTTTTTTTAAAAAAAAAAAACGGGTACAAGTGAGCACTGATTTGAGGTTGCCTTTTTTTTTTTCCTTTTTCACTGGGCATGTGTTTAATTAATTATTTTGCCTGAAATTCGGGAGGCAGAGGTGGAGTGGGGCCCACGATTTTCGATTGTGGAATTACGCTAATGCCAGTGGCTATCTGTTTGGCCCTCTTGTTTTCAGTTTTGAGTTATTAAGCTGATTGGCTGCACAAATAAATAAATAAATAAGTAGTTAAATAACAGGTTGCAGGCAAAGTGTTTGTTAAATTGATCGACTGAGGATTTTATGAAATTGGGTTTTAAATGTTTTTAGTATACAATATGCAACAAAATGCGTGATTTACAATTATAATCGTTGAATCAACTAATACCTATTTGAACAAGAAAATTATTAACGAAACGTGCTTCATTGAATATTTTTAGTATGCTGTTTAAAAAACAATCTTTCAAAAATTCTATTAATTCCATTAGCAAAGAATATTGTACGAAACACATGATAAAAGAAAATAAAAAAGAGAGAGAGAGAAAAGAAGCATTGTATTTTTATGGTTTTTAATATAGGAAAATGCTAACGAGACACTCATTAAAAATATATTTTAAGAAAATTTTGATTAGAAAAAAAAAAATTAATGATTTGATAATTTTTTCCATTTCTCATAAAAATAATATAAAAACTTTACTAATCCTACACTGTTAGGCATGCTGCTTTTAATCAAATCACACTTTTAAGGAATAAGGATGACGTCCCCGCCAAATTTCATCATCATAATGCAATGAAAGCAAAATTGGAATATTGACTAAGCGCTCCTTCAATGATAAGGAATATTTTGGATAGCGAAATTAAATTAAATTTAATAATATGATCACCGTAATTAATAATATATATTTTGGATGGCGAGAATTTTCACCTGTGACTCAGTGAGTGAGTGGAATTCAAATATAAAATCTCTCTATACTTCATAAATTTGCACTCGATGCCTTGACATTGACATTGTCATTGTCATCACCAAAAACAAAAATATTCAATTTTTGCAACATTACCACGTGGCATGTGGTTGTAAGCACTGTTCAACCAAGGAATTAAAAGGTACCTAGTGTCAAAACTATGCAGCAATGACTAAATAAGCTTTGGTTGTAATTCCATTCCTCTAGCACTTCCAGCAAGAGCATGCATCCAATGGAAGAAAATAGTTATATACACTAGCATAATTAGATCTTAAATAATACTTATGATGGTATTTTTAATATTTGAAACACACAAAATCCCATTAATCAAACAGCATCCTTTCAATACAGTTTGATAAAAGAAAACAGAACGATGATGAAGCCATGGA
Source organism: Zanthoxylum bungeanum (assembly GCA_019454045.1). Lineage (NCBI taxonomy): Eukaryota > Viridiplantae > Streptophyta > Magnoliopsida > Sapindales > Rutaceae > Zanthoxylum > Zanthoxylum bungeanum. The sequence continues at coordinate 42,273 of SKCR01030668.1, read as the reverse complement.
GAAGTAATCAAAGAAATGCCTTCTCAAGCATTCCCCTCTATGTTTTTCGTATCAACATAGCATTACAATCTATATATTGCAGAGTATGCAATTAGCCCCATGATACCTATATGATCTAAGAAGCTAGAAGTAGGTACCCTCAGGAGGTTGAACCAGCTTCCGGTTGTATGCGGCTGCCATCTCCTTTTTCAGCTGTGTTAGTATATCCTCCATGGTGTACTCTCGCTGCCAATTTGCAAGAAGTCCAAACTTTTTTGGTTCCACCTGCAGTAATGGAATGTCATCAAATTCTTGCCTTACAACGCAACTACCCAGAAACTAAAAACAAAACAAAATAAACTCCCAATCGAGTAAGAACAATACATGACTGTCAAACTAGAGAAAGAAAATTTGAAAGGAAAATAATAATAAAAAGAAGTAACTATACCATTCCAGTTTCATGGTTAACACAAGTCATGTTGATTCGCGAATGAAAACGAACACTTGGTGGCTTCTCTGGGTAATCTTTATCACAGAACAGCTTCAACTGATATATTCGACTTTCATGTACAGTCTGGAACCCAAAAGGAAAAAAAAGACAGTTAACCAAGCAATCTGTCCAAACATGTAAAGTACCAAAAACAAAAGATATGAGCAACAACACTCTCTTAGTGACATAGGTTCTAGTCCAGAAAAATTCCAACAATACAACCGTATAAACAAATGCACAAAATTCAACATCTTTATTGAAGTTCAAGTTGTGTTTATATGAGTTGTGTTTTTCTCCATGTTCAATAATTTACGATGTTTCCAAGACACTGATCAAACTTTATCTCAGGAATAGACATCCATAAGCACAGACATTTCAATATCTGCCACACAGTAGGAACTTTTTTCTTTCTTCATTCATGTGTATGTGTCAGTGTGGGGAAACTCAAAACCAATTTCATACGCCAATCCACCATTTACAAGGATACCTGAAGTCCCAAGAAAAGACGGCAAAAATATAACATTTGGAGTTGAAATGAAAAGAGTAATATGGACCTCATAGATTATGACTGTTCATCCTTTGCAACCCCAAAAACACCAAATATTGGGCCTTTAAGTTAATAACCTACAGACAAAACCAGTTACAAGCTACATTCCTTTCCCTTTCGAGTGAAACCCAGGAGATCATGCACTATACATCAAAGTACAAGGCGAGGCCTCAAATAAGTTGCATGTAAAGTGAGGTCACAGATGTATGGGACAATTTTATGACAGAGATAATTTATCAACTAAATGAAAATATAATTACATTGTGAGGACCAATAACGGTGCCTGTCCAAGAGCGCATGTAAATGTCATCTCCATCATCCATACCATAGCTGACAGTGCCATCTCCAATACCTTTTTCTCCGCGTTCAAGTTCCTCTAACAATCTGAAGTTCCGAGGGACTGCACAAAAAGACTCTAATACTCAGTAATATCAATAGTGACAGCGATAATATACCGGGAGATGTTGATAGAAGACTTAATTGACAAATGATTTCAGTAATTAAAAAAAGATAACAATGATAAATTACAGTTAGAAGTGAAAACCGCCACAACAGAGAAAATAAGTAGTAAGGAACACATCCTTGTAAATGCAACTGTTCAAGATGATTTAACCAAAAGACAAGTCACAGAAAGTCCTACTAAAAAGTATGGCCCAGTGCATGAGGCTTCCCTCACTGTGGGTTCTAGGAAGGAATCAATGTACACAGCATCTGAAATAGATTCTTCTAAGATTGACAGACTATGAGAATGTAATTACAAATAATAACATTGACCCATCTATTTGTGCAACTTTCAATTAATTAAATCAACCTATGACAAATAAAACTTCTTTATTTGGTTTCGCATTCCCACAACTTTGGAAACATTACATATTTTTCTAAGTCCATTCAATTTTAAAGTGGGAGCTACTCTTGGGTGGTACAACCTTTGCAGTCACGAAACTACTGCCACAATATTCCAAGTAGCCCAAAGGACCACTTGGTTGCAAGTCGAAGGTCTAAACCACTCAACCAGATCCCTTGGCATTGGTCGATATCTTATCCAAACATGGCATAAGTGGTTTCACACATCAGCTCCAAAAACTTATAGGACTCAAAACCAGAATGCAAGAACAAAAACTCCCATGCTTATCCCATCAGTATAGCTCAAATTTGGATGAAACTAATGCAAAGCTTTCCAAGTTTACAGCAGCATACTGACATTTATAGTACAAGAAGACATCATCCCAATAATCAACAACTACTGTTAACAAGTATAGTAGCCAAAACGAGCAATTACTTCATACTTAGAACCAGAAGATGTCATAGACTAAAAATGACATGCAGGAGAAATCTTCAACTGAATAGACTCAGAAAGTGAATAACTTCATAGTACATAGACCGCGGATTGTTTTATAACAAACTGGAGAATAAATACCACTGCCAATCAAGTATCCTATCCTCTGAAATCAAATCAACAAACGAAACATTAGCACGTATGGGTTACAAAATATTTTATGGTGACTTGTAGGCCCCATCTTTTAGGAGCATGTATTGGTCTGCCACCTACAGAAGTACGGCTGAAATCTTCCAAAGTCAAAGGAATAAGTAACCATCAAGCTTATTGAAATAAATGATATCAAGCGAGTGAATAATTGTTTTCTCCCAACGAATTAACTCCAAAATCCAAATAAGCAGGACATATGCAAACTTCAAACACATAAAAATGAATACTAAGATCATCTATGAGTTGCATGATATTTCCACAAAATAGCTAGTAGGGCCCATCTTATGTGGCCATTTATCTGTCAGCAACCTACAGCAGTATGTGTAAAAGTCTTCTAAATTCAGTAAAGATTCATTTCAAAGCTACATGATATCAAATTACTGAGAATCTGTCTGCTCCAAAAGAACAACTTCAAATAAGCAGCATACATGCAAAATTCAAATACATATAAATAAATGCTAACAGACATACACATATAGCAAAATTATCAAGCAAACCAGTACATAACCAAACCACGAGGTTTAATATTTCACTAAGCTGCGGACCCGAAATTTCATTGTAGCTCGTAACAGAACTCCATTTACCAAAAAGCATGTTAAAGCAGTGTCAAACGAATTGCTTCATCTAATTAAAAATACTACTCTGCTTTTAGTAAGCGAAGTAAGCATTCTTTCTATGAAAACCAGAACATCAAATAAGACATTTGTTTACCCTTAACAAGTTATTCATCATGAAATTATAATCAAATAATAATACAATAAATTAACTCAATTTCCATATCAAATATTCAATTAACGCACAGAAATTATGGATAAAGTCTAATTTACAATCAAACAAAGCAACCCAGAGGCATATATGCACGAAATTGTTCATAAAATAACACAAAACGCCTATATGTGAATAAGACGAAAAGAACAAAACCCAGTACCATACACGGAACAAAACAAGAGAATCAATCAAAGGGCATGAGCAGATTGGATGAAAAGGACGAGACCATAGAAGAAGAAAAAATAAACTGACCCACAACACTGGATCCTCCTGAACCAAGCGTCATGTCTGCGATTTCGATGGTGGGTTAGCTGAAATCTGTGAGACAAAGATAGGGTTCGGAGGAAGAGATGAGAAACTTTTGAGGAAAATAAACGAGAATAAAGAGGGGAAATTGAGTTGCAATTCAATCGATGCTCAAGAATATTATTAAGATATTTGCTTGATGGTGGGTACCATTTTGCGAATAATTTTGAATTGAAATAATAACATCCAGATCCCTTAAATTTTTTATTTCTCACATAAGGATGTAGTATGTTCATTTGTATCAACTAGCCCTTTTTTAATCTAATGATTCATTACGTCCATTTGTATCAACTCAACCAGGACCTTCAAAATTTTTTTTTTTTTGTTAAAAAAAAGGTATTAACATGTTTTAGTCATTATTATACCTTATAGAATAGACGGAATATGAGATTAATAAAATAATTATTGTAATTAAAACTATTTTAAATTTATAAAAGTGAGTTAGGCTTAACTTAAAGCATGTTTAGAAGAGGTTAAATTCATATTAAAAATATTTTCTTAAGTTTAAGAAAAATATTTGAAATCTTTTGATCATTTATTCAAAAGTATTAGTTAAGTAACATTCACAAATTGACCATTAATCGCATTAGAGTTGTGATTTGATTGGTCTCAATTAGCTTACTTTTGATTAAGGTAGGCTATAGGAAAAATAATATGACTAAAAGATGTAATCGATTCTTTTTAATATCTAATGATAACATTATGTGTATAAATAATCAAACTACAAAGTGGAAGGTCACTATGACACTAACATTCGATTATATTGTATAATTTATTAGCATTATAAATTTAACATCATTAATTCTCTCTTAAATTCTTCTTTTATGCCATATAATTAAGCTTGTAAGGATATTTACTTTTCTCTCTTAAATTTATCTTTTATGCCATTGTAATGATATTTACTTTTCTCTCTTAAATTTATCTTTTATGCCATACAAGTAAAGCTTGTAAGGATATTTACTTTAGATGGCCACCGATTCGGTTCGGTTTCAAATCGGAATCGAACCGAACGATTACGGTTACACTCCTTGTGGAATTGAAATCGAACCGGATCATTCCGGTTCAGAATCGGACCAAACGGTTCCGGTTCAATTTATTTTTTAAGCAAAATAAATTTAAAAAATAAATAAATAGTAATTGGATATTATTACCCAATAAATATGATAACAAAATATTAATTTGAATGTTATTATATTAAATTAAAAACTGAAATTAAAAATAAAATAAAATAGCTTAAACTTAAATTTATAAAAACTTAAATTGCATATGTATCCTCTTACAATGAGAGGAATCAAAGCTCACGTAGTTTCATTACATTTTTTAGATAGTTAACATCGTTACAATTATTTACTCATCATCATTATATGTTCATGTTGTTGTTCATTCGGCTCTCGTTCCACTTGCATATGCATTGTTGAATAGGTCTTCAAAATCATTGGGGCATCTTCTTGTTGCCTTGTATCATATCGGTCCAATCATCGATACATGTTGTTGCTTTTAAGGTGATTAGATATAATGAATATCATCTCGCTTCCAAAATATTACCTCTTAAGTTCAAGGTTTGCTACTAGCACCTCTTTGGTAATAATCGATAAAACATGATATATATTTTGATACCGGTTCCACCAGTCAAATATTTGAAAATGTTTACCTACAAAACTTTTAGCAAAAACTCTAAATTTATTGATAAATAATTATCTAATTTCAGGTTGTTAGTTGTGGTTTCCTTCTGTTTTATATTTCGTTATAGTAATGATCACATATACTAAGTATTAAATGTGGAACAGATTCGCTACTATATTGTCCTACTGATTGCAAGTTGTATCTATTGACATAATCATTAAATAAATCTATTAAATTATTTTTTATTCCATCTATTATTTTTCTAACATTAATTTCATCTTCTATCCCTATAAATTCATAGTAAGTTTGTAAGTCATCATTCAAAGCTTATAATTTAAATATATGATCAAAAATTATAACAATAAGATAAAGTAATGAAATATCTTTAAAATAAGTCAATCATTTTATCTTCATTACAGTAATAGCTTCAACTAAAACAAGCTCATTCATATTTTAACTTTCAGCATACTCATGTAAAGTACCAACAATATTCAAATATTCAAAAAGAAATAAATTTGATGTTGGATAATAAATATCACTAAAAATAGTTATTGTATCATTCAAAACTTTAAAATTTCTAAAGTTCTTTCACAAACATCACATTGTCTGGGAAAATGTGTTATATGTTGATCATATTGGGAAAGAAATTACAAAAAAACATATTTGTAAGTAAAATATTGAGTTAAAAGAAAATAAGCTGAATTCCAACGAGTTGCAATATCTCGTGAATATTTAATTGGTTTAACACCATTTAATTTATAAAAACTTTGTTCATCTCTCATAACATTAGCATATGACCAAATACAATTAAGTACATTCTTAACATGATCAACGTGACATTGTAAATAAGTCAAATCATCTCGAACACATAAATTAACATATGCAACGAACATGAAAAATCGCTCATCCAAATTTGGCTGACATATTTCTTTTAATTCTCTCATTGATGAGGTATTTGCAGATCCATTATCAAAATCAATTGTTAAAATTTTATCTAATAAATCATATTTATAAAAAAAATACTTTAATCATTTTATAAATATTATGCGCAGTATATTGTTCATCAAAAATTCTAAATGTAATAAGTCATTTTTGCATGTTCCATGATGCATCAATCAAATGACAAGTCACACACATGTATAAGTGTTTGCAAATGGTCACTCCAAATATCATAACAAATAGAAAACGACCTTTTAATATATTTAAATAATTAATTTAAAATAATTTTACCATATTTGTATAATTTAAAAATTTGCCGTTTTATATTATTTGTTGGCATTTTATAGGCAACATGATTTAAAACACTTCGAGAGTAATTAGTAAAAGTAATTTTTCACTAAAACTTAAAGAAATGTATGACATGTAAGTAAATTTAGCAAACTATTCTCTATTTTTAGCATCAGAATATTTAAATAAATCTAAAAGTCTTGTGCCTTTATTAGATGAAGCGTACATGGACATTTGAGTTCGTGATGTATCAACTGTGATTTTAGCGATATGTTTTCTATCTAAGTGATTGTTCTTATTGACATAACCACTAGTAAATTTGTAAAATACACCACAGTAGTTGCATATTGCTATTGGACATTCATTTTCAGTTTCGACGAAATGAAAATGAATTTTGAAAATATCAGAAAATCGAGACTTAACTTCTCTTTTTCGTGTACCGACACTTTGGCCGCTCTCTTGAGCTGGGACATTGGATATGATGTTATCATATGAGCTTGTCATTTAAAAAAAAAAAATATTGGAGAGTTGCAAAATTAAGAGAATTACAAAAAATACATAACAATTGAAATAATTGAGACTTGAGAGAATTGATATAATTGTTGGTGTGTAAAAAAAATTGAAATATGACCCATTATTATAGAATTTTTGGTAAATTTTGTGATGCATAAATTTCCCCTAAAACTAGCCATTTTATTAATGTTATTAAGGATAATTTAGTGATTTAACATAAAAATTAAAAAAAATAAAAAAATTATTATTGTTTCTGCTTGGTCTCCCAAATGTTGCCCAACAAATAGGTTCCAGTTCTTATATTCAATCTGGTTCCTCCGATTCGATTAGGATGAAAATCCTAACCGAACCGAAAGGAACTGGAATCGGACGATTCCTTCTGATTTGGTTCCGATTCCAAATTGAAACCTTGACCAGGTCTATTTACTTATGGGTGATATTATTATTTTTTGTTGCTACCATGAATGGTAGTGTATTCCTCTTGGACAATTGAGGTATTTAAGATTTAATTGTCATCGAATATGGCTTTGGAGGCTCCATTTTTATATATTTAACTAGAAAGAGATTTGGTGGCTGATAAATTAATTAATATTATTATTGGTATTTTTTTCTATTACTTGGTGGAGCACTTCTACCATTTCCAATACCGAATGAAATAGAAAAGTTATTAACCGATAAGGTCATCGATTTTATATTTTATGATATTATAAAATTTTTAATTGTCATATTTACTAAATTTATGTGTTTTATCTATTCTTTTAATACATGTTTCATTTTTATGTTTTAAATGGGTGTGACTTGGTGGTATATGGTTCAGGATCTCACCTTGAGGTCCTGAGTTCGAATTCAGGGAGTACGTTTTTTGTAAGAGCCTGAGACAATCGGAGGTTTTACCTATTGCACTTAAACTCGAAAGAGGTGATTTGACAATGAGATTTCCAACAATTAAAAAAAAAAGTTTCATTTTTAGATTGATGCAAGGCCTTGATATATTCCTTCAGATTGTATTACTTTTCTATTTTTGTAATCTTCTCACTAGCTTATTCGCTGTTTAAATGAAAAATATTAGCTCATTACCCTATAAAAAGTCTAAATCCATAAAATAGTAGTAAGAACTTTAGTCTCATAAGAATGAAAAATCTACCTAGTAGAAATTAAACCCAAGGAGAAGTAAATCTGAAGCAACGGGTTACAGTTATGAATGCTTATCGTATTCATTCGTATAGAAGGACAAACTATGTCATTGATTAAGAAAATACAGAAAACCAGGGACCTAAGTGTTATTACATCGATTTAGAATCTGCAATTATTTATGTAGTTATTTATTGGATAAAATGGTTTATATGATTTGGTGGAGATGATTCTAAATGCCCATTTAAAGTGGTGCGAGTTGATAAATGTCGTTTAATTCGGCGTGGGTTGAAATTAACACAAATTTACTTGTATTAGAATCATTGCAAGTTGTTGGTAAAATGTTATGTTCAATACATGTAATATGATATTTTATTTTAATTTATAGTCATCGATATTGTGACGAGATTGAGGTAAAGAAATCATGTCGATTAAATAATTCGTAAGTGTGTAAGTATTTTTGTGACTGAATATGTTTTCTTACATGAACACATAACATATATATTATTTTATGTTGTTATGTTTGTCCTAACTAAATTTAAAATTTAAAATATCATAAATTTATATTCAAACTGATATGTTTATCCGGTTACCACCCATAATCAATCCTAAAGGCACCAAAGAATCTTTACACTTTAATCATCTTAAAATCAGAGCCAGTGCAAACGTGCCACGTGCATATTCATAACATCGTACGATAAGCTAATCAAACTTCTTACAGAAGGAACGAACCAAAGTTTTGGGAATTATTGACACAACGCCAGAAAGAAAGCTTTAAGAGTGAGCCAAAAAAAAGGAAAAAAGATTACTGTAGGCACTGCATTTTTGCATGTAAGTCCCGATGATGAGTCTCGTATAGAGACACTACCTCTTTAGTTGTGAAAGCCGCGGGAAACAGACGTTGGAAGGGAAAAGGTCAAGAATTGACAATTGGTTGGATTTAACTCATTGGATTAGCTTCGGACTCGCTCGTTGGACCTCCGTTTCAAATCACACCCTTAGCCTAAACCCCCGTAAGACACAAACCATAAAACCCTTCAGCAGCCCCTCTTCACGTTAAAAACAAAAACCATAAAACCCTGGCTTATTCACGCATAATTCACGTAAGAAATACCATTGCATTGCCGTCCCAAAACAGAAACAAAGTAGCCCTTGCCTTGCCGCATAAACTGCCCACTGCCACACCATAAGCCCTCCACTCACAGCCACTCACGCCTATATACCACTTACAGCCACTCAGCCAATTGACTTTACCCTAACCCTTCACATAGCCTGCGCACCATAAGCCATCCACTCACATATTGCTTCAAACCCACTAGCCACAAATCAGCCTGTATATCTCCACGCATAACTCCCCCAACGCAACCCATCACGCCACTAGCCTATTCCTACTCACGCAATCTGCTCTCACCAGCCCCCTTTCACGTGTTGGCCTTTAACACACCTCAACAGATCACGCCACTAGCCACAAATCAGCCCAAATCCTCACGCCAATACAGCCATAAAACCCTTCACGTTACAACCCACTTCACCCACAAATCTGCCTCACGCCAAGGTCCCTCACTGCCCAGTTATACGCCCCCTCACTGCCCAGTTTAACCCCCCTCACTGCCAGTAATTACCGCACCCTAAAATCCCCGAAACTGCCGCACATCACAGCCCCACTGCATCACCGAATTGCTCCATGTTCTGCCCTTTAATTGCCGTAAAACACCCTTCACTGCACTGCCCTAAAATTACCGAGAAACCCCTTCACTGTACTGCCCAATTTTGCCGCACAAATAGCCCCTGAAACAGTCCAGAAACTGACCCAAAACTGCATTAAAAAACTGCTCAGAATTCCCCCCAAACCACACCAAAAACCGCAGCCCTTAAGCCCTCCAAACACGCCAAAACAGTCCCCTAAATTACCAAGAAATAGTAACCAGAAAATACAACACAAACAGCAGCGAAACGGAGTGAAAACAGTAGCTCAAACAGCGAAACAACGAGGAAAAATGTTGGATTAGTGAACCAGAAGAGTTGCGGATCATCAACCCTTCCAATGGCCGTGTAACGCACTTCCAAGAAGCGACAAAAGAGGTTACCTGAGGGCACCCTGTTATTTATTATCTTTCGTTTCTTTATTTATTTTAATATTGGATATCGCATGAGAGTCGTTTGTTGAGGCATGATGTGAATTCCAGATGAGCGGAATACATGTTTTCTTTTGTGGTATATCGGATGGAAACTCGGACGTAAATTCCGTAGCCGAATCCGAATGGACGGTATTGCGGTTTGCACTCGGGATACAATGCCACGTACCACTTGAGAGACACGTATTTCATTTCATCCAAACTTTGTATTTGAGCATGATTAGGTTGTTAGTAGATTATTATCTTTAAGCATGATTTAGTTATTTATTTTTAAGCATGATTAGTTATTTATTTTGCATTTGGGATTTGCATTATGTTTATGTTGTTATTTGTTTTCCGCATTATATAATTGAAGCATGTTCATGGGATTGCCGTGTGTTATTGTGTGTTTTCCGTGGTGATAACTTACTTTTCAAGCATGCAAACTTAGACATAGGATTTGTCTTTATGAACATGAACTAGATATAGGTTATTCTTGAGCATGTTGCGTAGATTCGGTTAGTTTATTGCACAAATCGCATCATTACAAGTGGCATAAGTAAGAGACCATTCTGAACCAACGGTTTGAGGTCTTCCCTTGCGAGGGGTGAGTGCGGCCTTAAATCACATTTTCTCGGTTCACACCGGGTGGCGACTCCATGTTATTTCTCCGGTTTAGTTCCCCGCGAGCTATTCTGTACTCCCAACTAGGCCGCGAGCCTAGAACAACATCACCGATTTCCGTGTCCTACAGTCTGGCGACTCCACTGGGGATAAGAGAATTGGCCCCAAAATAATGTCTTGCGATGATTGTGATTTGTGCTTTAGTTAACCGTGTCTATAGTGGGTTAAAGAGGGTTTAATCAAAGGCACTTTTTAAGGTTAGGTAATGGTTTTGTGTCTTCCTTCATTCACTGCCTTTCTATAAGGAAAAACTGTGAAGGCACCTAGATAATCATGTACTCGTAGCTTACTGTGATGGACTAATTTGGAAGACTCGTTGTTTATTCCTGTCAACAAGCGATAAGAGCCTAAGAGGCTTGGGTATTTAAGAGAGTTCGCTCCACCCTCCCTCTGGGGAATCTACAACGGGAAATCCATTTGACAGTCAGTCACGCATCTTAATTCGTTGGCACGTACCGTAAGGTATAAAAAAGGTGCGCTCACTTGGTCGCTTGAACCCTTGAGTAGGGAGTCCTAGTTGTGGGCAATCCTTCGTCAAAGAGAGCCTTTGTCCGCACTCCTGTAGACCCACATGAGAACCTTAGTCGTAGAACTAATATAAATTATTTATTTTGTGTTTATGTTTTGGACCGTCGTCATTTGGATCCAGTTGGACCTTTTGTCAAAAGATGTGAACTTGTTGGGCCATTTAAATTGGGACGAGTTCGTGTCCTTTGACAGTTGGGCCAAAAGCTTCTGGAATGCCAATGGGCCATCTTGTGTTTAGGCCTTTTATCATTTGAAGTTGTTTAGCCATGTTATCGCAAAAGTGTAAACTTGTTGGGCCTTTTCAACTGGGACAAGTTTGCACCTCGCAATAATATGATTGAATGCTTTAAAATGATAATGGGCCGAATTATATATTCCATACATCGCACGCATCTCATGCATCTCATGCATTCACGCATCATGTTAACCCTCGTGTCTTAAAAGCCATCATAGATATTCGTTGGGTTAGGAAAAAGAAGACTTGTCAAAGAAGAGTTTATCAAATATGTATATCGTGGAAAATGAAACCGAGGAACATAGAACTTTACTGTAAGGATAGAAAGACCATCGAGGGGCCTTCAAAAAAAAAGAGAAAAGAAAAAAAAGGAAAAAAAGAAAAAAAATTTGTTTGTTTTTAGTCATTGATAGTTAGACATGGTCCAATGATGAAATCGTTTGCTTTAGGGTGAAATCTTAGAAACGATAAACTCTTGATGTGCTTTTATCTGATACTTTGAGTGATTGATCTATGTTAGACTCGTAAGCGCTTCACTATAGGTTCTTAGCGGTGAAAACCTGAGTAGTTGGCAATGTGACTCGTTGAAGAAATTGTAGGTCGGTGAATGACTGTTTGCTTAGATGTCTATCTTGATTTGCTTATGTTATGATGTGTGGTATGATTGAAAATGAAAGAAAAGTCTCTAAAGAAAAAGAATTGAACCACCTATAACCAATAAGCGTGAAGCTACCCATGAGCGAGTATTAGGACCACCATGAGGAGAAATGCTACCTTAAAGGGTAGGTGTGTTGAAAAGAAAAAGAAAGAGACAAGAAAGAAAGAAAACCATACCACATTGAGCATAGAAAAGCAACTGCAGGCATAATTGAGACATCTAGGTTGGTTTGACCCATCGATCCCAGTTTTTTGACAAAATCATTGAGTTGGCTTACCTGGGGATGAATCTGCAAATGAACCTGTACACACACACACTTTGAGTCTAGCTTAGATCATTTATTCAAAGACTTGGATTTGAGTTGCATTGAATGTTTTGAAGGTTCTCTGGTTTCAATACTGGGCATTATTTGAGGACGATAATATGTGTAACTATTGGGACTATTTCGTAGCATGAGATATAGTATGATGATGTAGAATGCCATATCATGTGGTCCACTTTGACCTAATGTAAACAGCGGAGAGCGGAAAACTAAACCAAGACTGGGGGCGACCAGTCTACCACATCGCGAATCATGGATATAACGAGAACTTAAGCCATGGGACCAAAGGAAACTGAGCAATCACCAGAAGAGAACTGGCAGAAGGAAATTGCAAGCAGACCCAGAGGGCGACCAAAGACTTTTGTAGGCAAGAAGCACCGAAGAGCACAAGGAAGACCTAACCCATCGGAATATGAAACAAATTCATGCATGCATGCATACACGTCATATACACAATCTTTGTCTTGTTTTTGTTCGCAGGTTCTAAAGAAAATGAGAAAGCGGCAAATGTAAGCCAACCAGAATCAGCAACATATTAGTATCAGTTTCGGGGATAAGTCCCAGGGTTGAGGCCCGCGTCAGCACTAGTTTCGGGGATGAGTCCCAGGGTTGAGGCCTGCATCAGTATTGGTTTTGGGGATAAGTCCCAGGGCGAGGCCCACATCAGTATCAGTTTGGGGGTGAGGCCCACATCAATATCAGTTCAGGGTTGAGGCCCACACATCATCAGTGTCAGTTTTGGGGATGCGTCACAGGGTCGAGACCCACATCAGTATCAGCTTGGGGATGAGTCACAGGGTTGAGACCCACGTCAGTATCAGTTTTGGTGATGAGTCCCAGAGCGAGGCCCACATCAGCAGCAGTTTCAGGTCGAGGCCCGCATCAATACCAGTTTTGAGGATGAGTCCCAGGGTTGAAGCCCACATCATCGGTACCAGTTTTGGGGATGGGTCCCAGGATCGTGACCCATATCATCAGCAGTTTTGGGGATGCATCCCAGGGTCGTGACCCACATTGTCAGCGGTATTGGGATGCGTCCTAGGGTCGAGGCCCCCATTGTCGGTTCCAATTATTGGGATGCGTCACAGGGTCGAGGCCCACTGCATCATTGGTTTTTGGGATGCGTCCCAGGGTCGAGTCCCACATTGTCAGCGGTATTGGGGTGCGTCCCAAGGTCGAGGCTCACTGCATCATTGGTTTTTGGGATGCATCCCAGGGTCGAGGCCCACATTATCGGCGGTATTGGGATGCGTCCCAGGGTCGAGGCCCCCGTTGTCGGTTGCAGTTATTGGGATGCGTCCCATGATCGAGGTCCACTGCATCATCAACTCAGTTCGAAGCAACAGACAAGTCGGGTGGCAGCTGGCGAGCCAGGTAAGTGAAAATGCATTGCATAACTTTGATAGGATTGTCATTGTCACACACTGCACAAGTCTCATCAAAGTGGGGGCAACTGTAGGCACTGCATTTTTGCATGTAAGTCCCGATGATGAGTCTCGTATAGAGACACTACCTCTTTAGTTGTGAAAGCCGCGGGAAACAGACGTTGGAAGGGAAAAGGTCAAGAATTGACAATTGGTTGGATTTAACTCGTTGGATTAGCTTCGGACTCGCTCGTTGGACCTCCGTTTCAAAGCACACCCTTAGCCCAAACCCCCGTAAGACACAAACCATAAAACCCTTCAACAGCCCATCTTCACGTTAAAAATAAAAACCATAAAACCCTGGATCATTCACGCATAATTCACGTAAGAAATACCATTGCATTGCCGTCCCAAAACAGAAACAAAGTAGCCCTTGCCTTGCCGCATAAACTGCCCACTGCCACACCATAAGCCCTCCACTCACAGCCACTCATGCCTATATACCACTTACAGCCACTCAGCCAATTGACTTTACCCTAACCCTTCACATAGCCTGCGCACCATAAGCCATCCACTCACATATTGCTTCAAACCCACTAGCCACAAATCAGCCTGTCTATCTCCACGCATAACTCCCTCAACGCAACCCAATCACGCCACTAGCCTATTCCTACTCACGCAATCTTCTCTCACCAGCCCCCTTTCACGTGTTGGCCTTTAACACACCTCAACAGATCACGCCACTAGCCACAAATCAGCCCAAATCCTCACGCCAATGCAGCCATAAAACCCTTCACGTTACAACCCATTTCACCCACAAATCTGCCTCACGCCAAGGTCCCTCACTGCCCAGTTATACGCCCCCTCACTGCCCAGTTTAACCCCTCTCACTGCCTGTAATTACCGCACCCTAAAATCCCTGAAACTGCCGCACATCACAGCCCCACTGCATCACCGAATTGCTCCATGTTCTGCCCTTTAATTGCCGTAAAACACCCTTCACTGCACTGCCCTAAAATTACCGAGAAACCCCTTCACTGTACTGCCCAATTTTGCCGCACAAATAACCCCTGAAATAGTCCAGAAACTGACCCAAAACTGCATTAAAAAAACTGCTCAGAATTCCCCCCAAACCACACCAAAAACCGCAGCCCTTAAGCCCTTCAAACACGCCAAAACAGTCCCCTAAATTACCAAGAAACAGTAACCAGAAAATACAACACAAACAGCAGCGAAACGAAGTGAAAACAGTAGCTCAAACAGCGAAACAGCGAGGAAAAATGTTGGATTAGTGAACCAGAAGAGTTGCAGATCATCAACCTTTCCAACGGTCGTGTAACGCACTTCCAAGAAGCGACAAAAGAGTTTACCTGAGGTCACCCTTTTATTTATTATCTTTCGTTTCTTTATTTATTTTAATATTTGATATCGCATGAGAGTCGTTTGTTGAGGCATGATGTGAATTTCGGATGAGCGGAATACGTATTTTCTTTTGTGGTATATCGGATGGAAACTCGGACGTAAATTCCGTAGCCGAATCCGAATGGACGGTATTGCGGTTTGCACTCGGGATACAATGCCACGTATCACTTGAGAGACACGTATTTCGTTTCATCCAAACTTTGTATTTGAGCATGATTAGGTTGTTAGTAGATTATTATCTTTAAGCATGATTTAGTTATTTATTTTTAAGCATGATTAGTTATTTATTTTTCATTTGGGATTTTCATTATGTTTATGTTGTTATTTGTTTTCCGCATTATATAATTGAAGCATGTTCATGGGATTTCCGTGTGTTATTGTGTGTTTTCCGTGGTGATAACTTACTTTTCAAGCATGCAAACTTAGACATAGGATTGTCTTTATGAACATGAACTAGATATAGGTTATTCTTGAGCATGTTGCCTAGATTCAGTTAGTTTATTGCACAAATCGCATCATTACAAGTGGCATAAGTAAGAGACCATTCTGAACCAACGATTTGAGGTCTTCCCTTGCGAGGGGTGAGTGCGGCCTTAAATCACATTTTTCCGGTTCACACAGGGTGGCGACTCCATGTTATTTCTCCGGTTTAGTTCCCCGCTAGCTATTCCGTACTCCCAACTAGGCCACGAGCCTAGAACAGCGTCACCGATTTCTGTGTCCTACAATTACCATTACATTTATTCAGGTTTGTAATTTACATTATTATATTTTCGTTGTTCTATTATTGGATTTTTATTTTTTTCGTTGGGGGTTTATTATTTGATTGTACTTTTATACATATCAAATGTTTGATAAAATTCACAATATAACCAAGTAAAATTAAAACGAATAATTTCTGCAACGTGTATGATGTGATCCAGAATGAGCTCTATTTGTTGGCCAAGTTAACTTGAAGTTGTGGCTGATTGCATGGCTTGGTCAAATTGGTGTATTTGGGCCATTTTGGTGGATTTGGAAAATTCCTTGGGCTCTGGAGTTTGGTTCATGCTGAGACATTATGTGAAGGCTTTATTATGTCTAAAACAATATTGGAATGGGTTTAGGACGTGCATGGCCTGCCTTGATTGATTTTGGGCTTTATTTCCAAATGGTGCATTAGCAGTGGCGGGATTTACGCAGTCTTTGTATTTTATACGTAACTTTCTCGTCCGATGTCTGATTTTGGTGATTCAAGTTGCATTGAAAAGAGAACTCGTAGATCTACAACTTTCAAATTTTCATCAAAGTCCAGTTCAGATTCCTTCATGGTATAAATGAGGACGCAATATATCCCTATAGTTTTTATATTTTATATTTTTTTAAGTTATGTGTTGTTTAAGTGTTGGGATGAACATTAATTAAATTAAAAAGCCCATGGACGAAATTTTCAAGTATTTTATTAGAGATTTATTATATTTTGGTAGAATTAGGGTTAGCCACCTATTTAAAGGGGCATTATTCATTGTAATAGATAATTAACCAATAATATATCTTTTTACAAAATAAATTGACTTGTGTCATCTTGAGGGAGTGGATTCTTCCTTGGTTTTACGGAACTAAAGCTTATCAACGTGTGGCAAGCGTTGTGGCGCTGTATCGCTGTTCAGGATTCTCCAAAGAAATAAAGAAAGGTTTTTAAGGGCAATGTTCCTTAAGGGTTAGACTTGATCTTGGAATGATTTTGTTCTTACAAAATCAAGATTCGCTGTTTTTGGGGCTTAGAACACGTGGAGAGGTTTGCTTGGCTTTGTCCCAGGCAGGTTTTTATCATTTGGTATCAGAAGCTCAGGGTTCCAAGGTCAAGATTTTCTCTATCTTTATCGTTTTATGAAGTTTTAATATTCCTTTTTTTTTTCTCTTGTTTTTTTTTTTTTTGTCTCTTCTCATCTCAATTTTTTTTTTCTTATTTCCTTTGTGTTTTTCATGTTTATGACCGATTCTTGGATGTTATTATAATTCTCTTTCATGGTAATAGCATATAGGATTGAGTTCTTAGAGTTTTTGAGTCAATTAAAGTCGAATTTATCTGTAATTTTCGGATTAGTTCGGTCAGAATTTTTCAGCCGCACTCTGATTTTCAAATTGCTGTAACTTTTGATCTAGAAAGAGTTACGGTACCCATAATATATCGATTTATAAGTACTCAAGGAGACGAATTCATTAGTCATTGGCCATACTCAATCCGCTTAAGTTTCGAGTCTCAAAATCCCTTTCAAATTTACGAATTCTGTCCAGTTTCAGTTTAGTTTGTCTTCTTATTTTACATTGGTTTATTTTTTTTATTTTTTTTTTAGTCAGTTTCTTTGTGTTTGTTTTCATATTTTCTTGGTGATTCTTTGAGTCTTTCCTCATTATTGGCGTCTTTCGAGTAAGGGTTGATTTATATAAATATTTTGATGGATAAAAGGATATTTATCTTTCGCACGAGATGCTCTATCAATAGTAAAATGTGTAGCATGATTATTAATAGAGGGAATCACACAAATTTAGTTAGCACTACCCTTGTGGAAAAATTGGGATTACCATTGATACCTCTTGATAGACCTTATAAGTGGATGAGTGCTTTCGGAGAGTTCGAGGTTGCTAAGCAGGTTGTGGTAAATTTTGCAATTGGGAAGTATGTTGACCAAATAGTTTGTGACGTGGTTCCTATGTATCATACGCATGTTTTATTGGGTAAGCTTTGGTATAAATTCAATAAAGTATTTTATGATATGGATAGGAATATCTACAAATTTAGGTGTGGTGAAAAGATTATCAAGCTTGCTCCTTTAACCCTATAAGAGGTCTATGAGGACGAGTTGCACATGCAGAGGAGTGAAGAAGAGTGGGCTAAAAAGAAAAGTGTGATTGCACTTGGAATATTACTATGAGAGCTTCCAGAGTTGATAGAGGAAAATACATTAGAAAAATATGAAGTAAAGCATCGTACGAGCGTAGCCTTGAGTAATGAAATGAAACATGTTGATGTTTCAATAAATAAGAGTAAAGTGGTTGATGGTGTTGATGATAGTGATGATATTGATGTGAGCGATAACATTGGTGTTCATGATGCCAATGAGGTGCTTGATGTTACTGTTAAGGGTGAATATCATATGGAACAATCTGATGTTGGTTGTGAGGACATAAGTTATGATGTGCAAAAAGTACATGTGGCCAAATATGTATGGTGTGATCAGATCGTTGATAAGAATGTTGATTGTTTGAGAAAGCGACATTGGCATGTTGAGTTTGTTTTAAATGAGATTTCAAATGTGAATCCATGTAGGAATCTCTTTGCTGTTGCAAGTGGAGTTAAGAATGAGAGTAGCAATGGAGAGATTGAGAGTGGAAAAATATTGACAAAAAGTCATTCATTCGCTTTATTGACTTTTGCTCACCTTAACCATTTTTTCCCATGTGATTTTCTTTTATTCCAGGATTCTCGTCCCATTGATCTTGTCATTTTTATCTATGACCCGGGTTTGGATTCGAGGTCGAATCCTTTTCAAGAGATGGAGAATGATGTGATCCAGAATGAGCTCTGTTTGTTGGGCCAAGTTAACTTGAAGTTGTGGCTGATTGCATGGCTTGGTCAAATTGGTGTATTTGGGCCATTTTGGTGGATTTGGAAGATTCCTTGGGTTCTGGAGTGTTGGAAATCTTCTAAATATTCATTATGGGTAAAATTGTCCTTTTGTAGCATTGGGTTCTTGTGAGGGGTACAACCCTTTGGAGGGTTGCACCCCACCCCAAATGATGCTCTTTTGGCACCCTTACATGCCTTATAAAAAAGGAGGCATTATTTTCAGGAAAAATGACAAGGGAAAAATCCGAATTTTGAAAGAGACATTTGTTTTTGTTTTTTGGTTTTGAGAGACAGTTCAACCATTTCCTAGTTTGTATACTTGTCAAGGAGTGCTCCTTGGACAAGAAGTATCCAAGTTATCCTAGGAGAACGTTGGCAATTCGAATCCGTAGAGCACCTGTGACGGGGCCAATAAGTTCTTAAGGACAGAGATCTTCTCGACTTGGGTTGTTTCTGTAATCTCAATTTCCAGGTTTGTCTTCAAGTTTTCTGGTTTTAGGGTTTTGCATCTAGATCTACTTTTGGTAGTTTGATCTGTTTGATTTGCATGTTATTGCTGTTTAATGACACACAAATATAACAACAATCTTAAGAACTTATTGCTCTAGTGTTATTAGGTAGTAATTTGCATGTTAGGGTTTGTAAAATACGAACTGTGCATGAAAAAACCGTAGGGCGTTCGAACACCCGACGCACGCGAAGGCAAAAATCTGAAAATTTGTAAGAACGTTCGAACGCGTCTTCAAACGCAACTCGAACGCAAGCCTTCTGCCTTAGAACGTTCGAACACGTCCTAAACGCAACTCGAACGCAAGCCTTTTGCCTTAGAACGTTCAAACACGTCCTAAACGCAACTCGAACGCAAGCGTTCTGCCTTAGAACGTTCGAATACGTCCTAAACGCAACTCAAACGCAAACTCTCTGGAATCATTCCGTTCGAACGCGTTCTCGAACGTTATACGAACGTGAACTCTCTGGAATCATTCCGTTTGAAAGCGTTATCAAACGCTACACGAACGTGAACTCTCTGGAAACACTTCGTTCGAACGCGTTATCAAACGCAACACGAACGCACACACACTGGACAGTCTCGTTCGAACGTAGATATGAACGTGACACTAACGATTTTGTCCTGGAAGTATCATAAATTACAAACTTTAATTAATATTAACTTGGTTAGTCATATACTGTAAACACATTAATCTTGGTAGTATAGATTTAAGTTATTATTAAGTTGTTCAATTATCACAAGCATACACATAGTGATAAAGTTGAAATTGATTGGTTGTTGCATAATTGGTTGAGAATTTAAAGTGTAATTTTACACAAGTAATTCCATCCAATCTTGATTGACATATATATCTACACTTATCGTATTAATTGTGCTATTGGAAAAGTGTAAATCTAGGTTGTGAATTGCTAAAAGATCCTATTGGAAAAAGTGTTCGAAGAATATTCGTTCATTCAATTTTCCTTAAGTATCTTTAGTTGAAATTCAAGGACTTGTGTTTATTGGAACTTTCATCCATTAGAACAACAAGTGACTACCTAGTACATCACTTTGAACAAGATCATTCGTTGATCATTGTGCAATTTGTCTTTCGTAGACTGATTGAACCCTGTTGATTTCCAGTTACAAATGGCTAGCGGAAATATCACGGTACGGTCTCTCACGGAGAAAAGCCGGAGAAATTTGGTGGGGCAAATTTCAAACAGTGGCAGAGCAAAATGCTGTTCTACCTGACAACTCTCCAGTTGGCTAAATTCCTCAAAGATCCTCTGGGTCCTGTGGAGGGTGAATCTGAATTGGCCAATGAAGAGCGAGAACAGACTTGGATGTCTGGAGACTTCTTATGCAAGAACTACGTTTTGGGTGGTCTTGACAATACCCTGTACAATGTGTACCAAGGCATGACTTCTGCGAAGGTTCTCTGGGAATCTCTCGAGAAGAAGTACAAAACCGAAGATGCCGGACAAAAGAAATTTGTCGTGGGTAGGTTCCTGGACTACAAGATGGTAGATTCAAGTACGGTGATGTCTCAGTTGGGTGAACTGCAATTGATCATTCATGAAATACTGGATGAAGGAATGAAACTCTGTGAGATGTTTCAAGTTGCCGCTATAATTGAAAAGTTGCCTCCATCATGGAAGGACTTCATGAGCTATCTGCAACACAGAAAGAAGCAGATGAGCCTTGAAGACCTTGGAGTTCGATTGAGAATCGAACAGGACAACATGATGTCCGAGAAGGCCAGCTACAAGACTATGTAGTCTAAGGCCAACATCTTTGAGGATGTAAAGGGTAGCAAGAAAAGAAAGAACGGTGAAGCTGATTCTTCCCTAGCGAACAAGAAGTTCAATGGGAAGTGCTACAACTGTGAAAAGAGTGGTCATATGACAAAGGACTGCAGAAACAAGATATCTCAGGACAATGGCAGGAAAAATGAGGTCTATGTCGCTGAAGATGAGCAGTTAACTGATGAGATTTCAGAAATGAATCTCTCAGCAGTGGTAACTGAAGCCAACTTGGTTGGGAATCCGAGAGAATGCTGGGTAGACACTGGGGCTACTCGTCATATCTGTGCTGATAGCAAGATGTTTTCCTCGTATCAGAAAGGTCGATGGCGGCGATCATCTGACAATGGGAAACTCGTCTACCTCTAGAGTGGTTGGACAAGGCACAATAGTTCTGAATATGATATCCGGAACGGAGCTTACATATAAGAATGTTTGCATGTTCCAGATATTCGGAAGAACTCGGTCTCGGGTTTGTATTTGTTTCTGACAAGATTGTATTGACCAAAAATGATTGAGTCAATGAATGCAATATTTTTTGAAGAAACATTTCCTTATAAGGAAAGACAAATAAGAGAGTCTCTCAAAATATATGTTGATACTGTCAATGACAGTAATCAGGTTGACCAAGAGTCAAATCAACATGGAAATGTTGAGGCAAATGAACCTAGACGTCGTCTAAGTCATTTAGACCCGATTTTCTGACATACTGGTTAGAAAATGAGCCTCGAAGCTATGAGAAAGCTATGTCTTCTACGGAGACACCTCTGTGGAAAGAGGCTATGAACAATGAGATTGATTCAATCCTACAAAACCATACTTGGAAGTAGGTTGATCTTCCTCCAGGTTGTAAGCCACTGGGATACAAATGGATATTCAAACGGAAGATGAAAATGAATGGATCAATAGAGAAGTACAAGGCAAGGTTTGTCATAAAAGGTTATAGACAAAAAGAATACCTTGTTTACTTTGACACCTATCCACCAGTGATTCGTATCACATCAGTAGAATGATTATAGCCTTAGCAGCTATATTTGGTCTTGAAATACATCAAAATGATGTAAAGACGTCATTCTTGAATGATGAATTGGATGAAGAGACTTACATGGAACAACCAGAAGGGTTTAATGTTCCTGGATAAGAACAGAAGGTGTGCAAACTTGTAAAATCCTTGTACGGATTAAAACAAGCACCTAGACAATGACATTGACAAAGAGATGTTGTCAAGTGGGTTTAAAACCGATGAGTGTGATAAGTGTATATACACCAAATCAACTCAAGAATGATATGTCATTGTATGTCTCTATGTAGACGATATGCTGATAATTGGTAATAATCATGAGTTGATTCAGTTACCAAGAAATTGTTAACCAGAAAATTTGATATGAAAGATTTGGGAGTAGCTAACCTAACTCTTCCTCTATCAAAGAATACTGGCATAAGCATATCGCAATTAGAGTATTCAAGGATCATTAGAAGTCTGATGTATCTCACGAATTGCACACGAACTGATATCGCTCAAGCTGTGAATAGGCTTAGCAGATATACTAGCAATCCAGGACATAACCACTGGAAAAGCCATAGTAAGTGTTTTGAGGTATAAGAAACTTCAAAATATGGGCTACATTACGAGAGATATCCTGCTGTTCTAGAGGGATGCAGCGATGCTGGATATCTGATACGGTGGATTCCAAATCTACGAGTGGATTTGTTTTCACACTTGGTAATGCAGCCGTGTCATGGAAATCCTCGAGGCAAACATGTATTACCCGGTCTACTATGGAATCAGAGTTCATAGCGTTAGACAAAACAGCGGAAGAAGCAGAATGGCTTAGAAACTTCCTGGAGGATATTCCTAGTTGGCCCAAATCGGTGCCAGCGATTAGCATACATTGTGATAGCCAATCGGCAATTGGGAGAGCCCAAAATACAATGTATAATGGTAAGTCTCGACACATACGTCGGAGACATAATACCATACGTCAACTGCTCTCAAGTGGCATAATAACGATCGATTATGTCAAGTCGAAGGAAAATCTAGCGGATCCACTAACTAAAGGTTTACCTCGAGAGCAAGTTGAGAAGTCATCGAGGGGAATGAGCTTAAAGCCTATAATCTAAGAATTGTCACTGTGAAAACCCAACCTAGCTGACTGGAGATCCCAAGATCTAGGTTCAAAATGGACAACAGAAACTTTGAGCAATTCAAAATAAGCACTGAAGAGTTTCGTACTCTTTCTCATTCCGATAATGACGTTGAGTGTTGTCTGTCATTGGTTAGGATAAGCTAAGGCTTTTAATGATCACTATATTAGGAGATGAGTCCTAATGGGGGTAAAGACAGATTACCTCTTCATAGTAGATCACCTATTTCAAGTAAGAAGTGAGGCCGCTTCCATGTGAACTTTTAAAGGCGGGTTACCCTAAAATGCTTGATGAATCCAGGACCGTTGTTCAGGGCCGAAATGAACACAACTGTAGAACGGGAAAATGGTCGAATTAAAGCTGTGTGTTGGAAATTGTCTTGTTTTACACCAACGGCAGAACAGTTCAAGACTATGGGTCACTGGTTTGCCAAGTAAATCCGATTGTCACTTACTAGGAAAGGTTCAAGGCGAAAGCTACCTATTTCGATGCAGCTTTAGTTCATGGTTACTCTCTCAAGTGTCTCCATGAATATTTGAAGAATTGTGGGGGATTGTTGGAAATCTTCTAAATATTCATTAAGGGTAAAATTGTCCTTTTGTAGCATTGGGTGCTTGTGAGGGGTACAACCATTTGGAGGGTTGCACCCCACCCCAAAGGGTGCTCTTTTGGCACCCTTACATGCCTTATAAAAGGAGGCATTATTTTCAGGACAAAGGACAAGGAAAAATCCGAATTTTGAAAGAGACATTTGTTTTTGTTTTTTGGTTTTGAGAGAGAGTTCAACCATTTCCTAGTTTGTATACTTGTCAAGGAGTGCTCCTTGGACAAGAAGTATCCAAGTTATCCTAGGAGAACGTTGGCAATTCGAATCCGTAGAGCACCTGTGACGGGGCCAGTAAGTTCTTAATGACAGAGATCTTCTCGACTTGGGTTGTTTCTGTAATCTCAATTTTCAGGTTTGTCTTCAAGTTTTCTGGTTTTAGGTTTTGCATCTAGATCTACTTTTGGTAGTTTGATCTATTTGATTTGCATGTTTATTGCTGTTTAATGACACTAGATTTAACAACATGGAGTTTTGTCCATGCATGAGACATTATGTGAAGGCTTTATTATGTCTAAAGCAATATTGGAATGGGTCTAGGACGTGCATGGCCTGCCTTGATTGATTTTGGGCTTTATTTCCGAATGGTGCATTAGTAGTGGCGGGATTTACGCAGTCTTTGTATTTTATACGTAACTTTCTCGTCCGATGTCCGATTTTGGTGATTCAAGTTGCATTGAAAAGAGAACTTGTAGATCTACAACTTTGAAGCTTTCATGAAAGTCCAGTTCAGATTCCTTCATGGTCTAAATGAGGACGCAATGTATCCCTATAGTTTTTATATTTTATATTTTTTTAAGTTATGTGTTGTTTAAGTGTTGTGATGAACATTAATTAAATTAAAAAGCCCATGGACGAAATTTTCAAGTATTTTATTAGGGTTTTATTATATTTTGGTAGAATTAGGGTTAGCCACCTATTTAAAGGGGCATTATTCATTGTAATGGATAATTAACCAATAATATATCTTTTTACAAAATAAATTGACTTGTGTCATCTTGAGGGAGTGGATTCTTCCTTGGTTTTACGGAACAAAAGCTTATCAACGTGTGGCAAGCGTTGTGGCGCTGTATCGCTGTTCATGATTCTCCAAAGAAATAAAGAAAGGTTTTTAAGGGCAATATTCCTTAAGGGTTAGACTTGATATTGGAATGATTTTGTTCTTACAAAATCAAGATTCGCGGTGCTTGGGGCTTAGAACACGTGGAGAGGTTTGCTTGGCTTTGTACCAGGCAGGTTTTTATCATTTGGTATCAGGAGCTCAGGGTTCCAAGGTCAAGATTTTCTCTATCTTTATCGTTTTATGAAGTTTTAATATTCCTTTTTTTTTTCTCCTGTTTTTTTTTTTTTTTTTTTTTTGTCTCTTCTCATCTCAATTTTTTTTCTTATTTCCTTTGTGTTTTTCATGTTTATGACCGATTCTTGGATGTTATTATAATTTTCTTTCATGGTAATAGCATATAGGATTGAGTTCTTAGAGTTTTTGAGTCAATTAAAGTCGAATTTATCTTTAATTTTCGGATCAGTTCGGTCAGAATTTTTCAGCCGCACTCTGATTTTCAAACTGCTGTAACTTTTGATCTAGAAAGAGTTACGGGACCCATAATATATCGATTTATAAGTACTCAAGGAGAAGAATTCATTAGTCATTGGCCGTACTCAATCCGCTTAAGTTTCGAGTCTCAAAATCCCTTTCAAAGTTACGAATTCTGTCGAGTTTCAGTTTAGTTTGTCTTCTTATTTTACTTTGGTTTATTTTTTTTATTTTTTTTTAGTCAGTTTCTTTGTGTTTGTTTTCATATTTTCTTGGTGATTCTTTGAGTCTTTCCTCATTATTGGCGTCTTTCGAGTAAGGGTTGATTTATATAAATATTTTGATGGATAAAATGATATTTATCTTTCGCACGAGATGCTCTATCAATAGTAAAATGTGTAGCATGATTATTAATAGAGGGAATCACACAAATTTAGTTAGCACTACCCTTGTGGAAAAATTGGGATTACCATTGATACCTCTTGATAGACCTTATAAGTGGATGAGTGCTTTCGGAGAGTTCGAGGTTGCTAAGCAGGTTGTGGTAAATTTTGCAATTGGGAAGTATGTTGACCAAATAGTTTGTGACGTGGTTCCTATGTATCATACGCATGTTTTATTGGGTAAGCTTTGGTATAAATTCAATAAAGTATTTTATGATATGGATATGAATATCTACAAATTTAGGTGTGGTGAAAAGATTATCAAGCTTGCTCCTTTAACCCTACAAGAGGTCTATGAGGACGAGTTGCACATGCAGAGGAGTGAAGAAGAGTGGGCTAAAAAGAAAAGTGTGATTGCACTTGGAATATTACTATGAGAGCTTCCAGAGTTGATAGAGAAAATACATTAGCAAAATATGAAGTAAAGCATCGTACGAGCGTAGCCTGAGTAATGAAATGAAATATGTGATGTTTCAATAAATAAGAGTAAGGTGGTTGATGGTGTTGATGATAGTGATGATATTGATGTGAGCGATAACATTGGTGTTCATGATGCCAATGAGGTGCTTGATGTTACTGTTAAGGGTGAATATCATATGGAGCAATCTGATGTTGGTTGTGAGGACATGAGTTATGATGCGCAAAAAGTACATGTGGCCAATATGTATGGTGTGATCAAATCGTTGATAAGAATGTTGATTGTTTGAGAAAGCGACATTGGCATGTTGAGTTTGTTTTAAATGAGATTTCAAATGTGAATCCATGTAGGAATCTCTTTGCTGTTGCAAGTGGAGTTAAGATGAGAGTAGCAATGGAGAGATTGAGAGTGGAAAATATTGACAAAAAGTCATTCATTCGCTTTATTGACTTTTGCTCACCTTAACCATTTTTTCCCATGTGATTTTCTTTTATTCCATGATTCTCGTCCCATTGATCTTGTCATTTTTATCTATGACCCGGTTTCGGATTCGAGGTAGAATCATTTTCAAGAGAGGGAGAATGATGTGATCCAGAATGAGCTCTGTTTGTTGGGCCAAGTTAACTTGAAGTTGTGACTGATTGCATGGCTTGGTCAAATTGGTGTATTTGGGCCATTTTGGTGGATTTGGAAGATTCCTTGGGTTCTTGAGTTTTGTCCATGCATGAGACATTATGTGAAGGCTTTATTATGTCTAAAGCAATATTGGAATGGGTCTAAGACGTGCATGGCCTGCCTTGATTGATTTTGGGCTTTATTTCCGAATGGTGCATTAGCAGTGGCGGGATTTACGCAGTCTTTGTATTTTAGACGTAACTTTCTCGTCCGATGTCCGATTTTGGTGATTCAAGTTGAAAAGAGAACTCGTAGATCTACAACTTTGAATTTTTCATCAAAGTCCAGTTCAGACTCCTTCATGGTCTAAATGAGGACGCAATGTATCCCTATAGTTTTTATATTTTATATTTTTTTAAGTTATGTGTTGGGCTAAACATTAATTAAATTAAAAAGCCCATGGACGAAAATTTCAAGTATTTTATTAGGGTTTTATTATATTTTGGTAGAATTAGGGTTAGCCACCTATTTAAAGGGGCATTATTCATTGTAATGGATAATTAACCAATAATATATCTTTTTACAAAACAAATTGACTTGTGTCATCTTGAGGGAGTGGATTCTTCCTTGGTTTTACGGAACAAAAGCTTATCAACGTGTGGCAAGCGTTGTGGCGCTGTATCGCTGTTCAGGATTCTCCAAAGAAATAAAGAAAGGTTTTTAAGGGCAATGTTCCTTAAGGGTTAGACTTGATCTTGGAAGGATTTTGTTCTTACAAAATCAAGATTCGCGGTTCTTGGGGCTTAGAACACGTGGAGAGGTTTGCTTGGCTTTGTTCCAGGCAGGTTTTTATCATTTGGTATCAGGAGCTCAGGGTTCCAAGGTCAAGATTTTCTCTATCTTTATCGTTTTATGAAGTTTTAATATTCCTTTTTTTTTTCTCCTGTTTTTTTTTTTTTGTCTCTTCTCATCTCAATTTTTTTTTCTTATTTCCTTTGTGTTTTTCATGTTTATGACCGATTCTTGGATGTTATTATAATTCTCTTTCATGGTAATAGCATATAGGATTGAGTTCTTAGAGTTTTTGAGTCAATTAAAGTCGAATTTATCTGTAATTTTCGGATTAGTTCGGTCAGAATTTTTCAGCCGCACTCTGATTTTCAAATTGCTGTAACTTTTGATCTAGAAAGAGTTACGGTACCCATAATATATCGATTTATAAGTACTCAAGGAGACGAATTCATTAGTCATTGGCCATACTCAATCCGCTTAAGTTTCGAGTCTCAAAATCCCTTTCAAATTTACGAATTCTGTCCAGTTTCAGTTTAGTTTGTCTTCTTATTTTACATTGTTTATTTTTTTTTTATTTTTTTTTTAGTCAGTTTCTTTGTGTTTGTTTTCATATTTTCTTGGTGATTCTTTGAGTCTTTCCTCATTATTGGCGTCTTTCGAGTAAGGGTTGATTTATATAAATATTTTGATGGATAAAAGGATATTTATCTTTCGCACGAGATGCTCTATCAATAGTAAAATGTGTAGCATGATTATTAATAGAGGGAATCACACAAATTTAGTTAGCACTACCCTTGTGGAAAAATTGGGATTACCATTGATACCTCTTGATAGACCTTATAAGTGGATGAGTGCTTTCGGAGAGTTCGAGGTTGCTAAGCAGGTTGTGGTAAATTTTGCAATTGGGAAGTATGTTGACCAAATAGTTTGTGACGTGGTTCCTATGTATCATACGCATGTTTTATTGGGTAAGCTTTGGTATAAATTCAATAAAGTATTTTATGATATGGATATGAATATCTACAAATTTAGGTGTGGTGAAAAGATTATCAAGCTTGCTCCTTTAACCCTATAAGAGGTCTATGAGGACGAGTTGCACATGCAGAGGAGTGAAGAAGAGTGGGCTAAAAAGAAAAGTGTGATTGCACTTGGAATATTACTATGAGAGCTTCCAGAGTTGATAGAGGAAAATACATTAGCAAAATATGAAGTAAAGCATCGTACGAGCGTAGCCTTGAGTAATGAAATGAAATATGTTGATGTTTCAATAAATAAGAGTAAGGTGGTTGATGGTGTTGATGATAGTGATGATATTGATGTGAGCGATAACATTGGTGTTCATGATGCCAATGAGGTGCTTGATGTTACTGTTAAGGGTGAATATCATATGGAACAATCTGATGTTGGTTGTGAGGACATAAGTTATGATGTGCAAAAAGTACATGTGGCCAATATGTATGGTGTGATCAGATCGTTGATAAGAATGTTGATTGTTTGAGAAAGCGACAGGGCATGTTGAGTTTGTTTTAAATGAGATTTCAAATGTGAATCCATGTAGGAATCTCTTTGCTGTTGCAAGTGGAGTTAAGAATGAGAGTAGCAATGGAGAGATTGAGAGTGGAAAAATATTGACAAAAAGTCATTCATTCGCTTTATTGACTTTTGCTCACCTTAACCATTTTTTCCCATGTGATTTTCTTTTATTCCATGATTCTCGTCCCATTGATCTTGTCATTTTTATCTATGACCCGGTTTCGGATTCGAGGTAGAATCATTTTCAAGAGGGAGAATGATGTGATCCAGAATGAGCTCTGTTTGTTGGGCCAAGTTAACTTGAAGTTGTGGCTGATTGCATGGCTTGGTCAAATTGGTGTATTTGGGCCATTTTGGTGGATTTGGAAGATTCCTTGGGTTCTTGAGTTTTGTCCATGCATGAGACATTATGTGAAGGCTTTATTATGTCTAAAGCAATATTGGAATGGGTCTAAGACGTGCATGGCCTGCCTTGATTGATTTTGGGCTTTATTTCCGAATGGTGCATTAGCAGTGGCGGGATTTACGCAGTCTTTGTATTTTAGACGTAACATTCTCGTCCGATGTCCGATTTTGGTGATTCAAGTTGCATTGAAAAGAGAACTCGTAGATCTACAACTTTGAATTTTTCATCAAAGTCCAGTTCAGACTCCTTCATGGTCTAAATGAGGACGCAATGTATCCCTATAGTTTTTATATTTTATATTTTTTTAAGTTATGTGTTGGGCTAAACATTAATTAAATTAAAAAGCCCATGGACAAAATTTTCAAGTATTTTATTAGGGTTTTATTATATTTTGGTAGAATTAGGGTTAGCCACCTATTTAAATGGGCATTATTCATTGTAATGGATAATTAACCAATAATATATCTTTTTACAAAACAAATTGACTTGTGTCATCTTGAGGGAGTGGATTCTTCCTTGGTTTTACGGAACAAAAGCTTATCAACGTGTGGCAAGCGTTGTGGCGCTGTATCGCTGTTCAGGATTCTCCAAAGAAATAAAGAAAGGTTTTTAAGGGCAATGTTCCTTAAGGGTTAGACTTGATATTGGAATGATTTTGTTCTTACAAAATCAAGATTCGCGGTTCTTGGGGCTTAGAACACGTGGAGAGGTTTGCTTGGATTGAGTTCTTAGAGTTTTTGAGTCAATTAAAGTCGATCCCTGAGCAATCATAAAACGATAAAGATAGAGAAAATCTTGACCTTGGAACCCTGAGCTCCTGATACCAAATGATAAAAACCTGCCTGGAACAAAGCCAAGCAAACCTCTCCACGTGTTCTAAGCCCCAAAAACAGCGAATCTTGATTTTGTAAGAACAAAATCATTCCAAGATCAAGTCTAACCCTTAAGGAACATTGCCCTTAAAAACCTTTCTTTATTTCTTTGGAGAATCCTGAACAGCGATACAGCGCCACAACGCTTGCCACACGTTGATAAGCTTTAGTTCCGTAAAACCAAGGAAGAATCCACTCCCTCAAGATGACACAAGTCAATTTATTTTGTAAAAAGATATATTATTGGTTAATTATCTATTACAATGAATAATGCCCCTTTAAATAGGTGGCTAACCCTAATTCTACCAAAATATAATAAATCTCTAATAAAATACTTGAAAATTTCGTCCATGAGCTTTTTAATTTAATTAATGTTCATCCCAACACTTAAACAACACATAACTTAAAAAAATATAAAATATAAAAACTATAGGGATATATTGCGTCCTCATTTATACCATGAAGGAATCTGAACTGGACTTTGATGAAAACTTCAAAGTTGTAGATCTACGAGTTCTATTTTCAATGCAACTTGAATCACCAAAATCGGACATCGGACGAGAATGTTACGTCTAAAATACAAAGACTGCGTTAATCCCGCTACTACTAATGCACCATTCGGAAATAAAGCCCAAAATCAATCAAGGCAGGCCATGCACGTCCTAAACCCATTCCAATATTGCTTTAGACATAATAAAGCCTTCACATAATGTCTCATGCATGGACCAAACTCCAGAACCCAATGAATCTTCCAAATCCACCAAAATGGCCCAAATACACCAATTTGACCAAGCCATACAATCAGCCACAACTTCAAGTTAACTTGGCCCAACAAACAGAGCTCATTCTGGATCACATCAGTATACTATATAAAGATCAAAAACTTAAAAGATACTTTTATCTTTTGGAAATGTTGACAGATTTGACTATTGTAATTAAGCTCATAAATGACATGTAATTTTTCTTTGATAAAAAAACGACTACAAAATTTTCAACCATGATTGGTTTTAATGTCAAATATAATCTCAAGTGATTCATTAAATTGATATTTTTTGAGGGTCATACTCTTCTTGGTGTATGAATCAGCTCAATTAGATCGATTTCCCAACACGGATATGGTTTTGCTTAGTAAGCATGATCAGTGAACTTATTGCTTTGGGTTCTTTTAGTCTTTCCAATGGAAAAATGAAGACTAGTAATTAGTTATAATTATTGTTGGAATGAGTTGTGCGACTGTTTAGTTGCTGTATGAGAATAATGAGAAATGAGTGGTGCGACTTTTAAGTTTCCCACTTACAAGCAAAAAAAAAAAAATTAGAAGGCATGTCAACTTGTTATGATGTTGTTATCTACTAGAATAGAGAATAATGCCAAATAATGAAAGAAGTCACTTTAATTAATTTTCTATCGTGTTTGTTTTGTTTTGGTAGAAAATGAAGCATAAATTTTATTTTCCATGATTAAAACATATAAAAATTGCATTAGTTTTCTTACACCATTTTCTAGATTTAAGTTTTCTTTTTAGTTATTAATCAATTCTTGTGGGTAAACTAAGACAATAATTATTTCTATAAAAATATTTTGATTGCAGATGTCTTTGTATATTAGTAATTTATCATCTCGCACGCGCAGAGGTGAACTTGAAAGTGTCTTCCACAGGTTTGGACGATGTGACATCTGGCTTAAAGACGAATATGGGTTCGTAGTATATGACTCCGCTCAAAATGCAGAGAAAGCTTTGATGGTACTGCAGGGAAAGAATATCTGCGGGCATCAATTAACTCTTACATGGTCTAATAAACAGCCCATGCCTTCTAAAAGATTTTCAAAGGCTGCTAGGTCCTATGTGCCTCTATATGGAAGGAGTTCTGATAGAGGAGAAGATCATACTTGTAGGAAATTGCATTCAAGGGGCCGTAATGACTACAAATTTGGTATTAAGCCACAAGTTGGAGATGATAGAAGGTTTAATTCTGCTGACATGCTTGAAAGAGACACAAGATACCATCAGGACAATATTAAAGATTACATCCAGGAAGGGCATTGTGAATATAGGGAAGATTTGGCAGACAAAAGTGGGAATGTTGAACGGTCTAATCTGGCAGACAATGATAGATGGACTGGAAAATTACATGACCAACCAAATGGCAACAGTGTTGAAAATGGCAGAGAATTAGACCAGTATGAACGCTACTGAGGCTTTTACAGGATGGCTGACAACGAAAACCATCACAAGGCCAACTCTGACAGTTTTCATGCACCACAAAGATCTCAGGATGTACTGAGGAGGGAGCATCTTTCTGAAGCACCTTTAGAGCCTCCTAATCATTCAACACCCCAGCTAACTTGCTACAGTTGTGGAGGTTCAGGCCAAAAAATGCGCAATTGTCCCAGGGAAAGTAATTCACAAAGAAAGTTGATGAGGCTTGGGCATAGGTACAATCATGACATGAAAAGAAAAGGTAGAGCCGAAGGCAAATTGATAAGATATGTATCAGGTTCTCAGAGAAAGCTGCAATCTTATAAGGTACACACTCGACTCGGGGATGAGGGGAAACCATATGGTTCTGTAGGGCATCAAAGGTTGATGAAGGATAGGAGCTCCAATAGTGCAAAGGAAGCTGGCAGGGTTCGCAGAAAGGAACATGAAGGAAGAAGAAAATGAGGAATTTTGGAACTCCAAACAAACACATTGACAAAAAACAAAAAGATCAGGTTCATCGCCTCTCCATTCTGATTACACTGAATCCAGATCACACTCAACCTCTTGATCTTTTAATCCTGTTCCAAAGTCTGGTTTGCGCTCTAGATCGAGATCAGTATCTTCCGGATCATATTCTTCTACTTTTAATTCAAAGTCCAGATCAACATCCCATTATTCTAGATCCGCACATACCAAGTCTATACCAAGGTCAAAATCTCATAAATCCTTGTCTTCTTCTGAGCCCCTTGGTAAGCCTTTACCATCATCCCCAAATAAGGTGCCAACAAATTTGAAAGACACATCGGCTAATGCTGTTCCTCCCAAATCTGACGAAATTCTAGTTGATCAAGCTCATCTTGGTGATGTTTCGGAGACTGCTGAACTGGAAAAGAACATGGTGGTAAAAACTGATTCATCCTACAAACTGGAAAATGATATGGATAAAAACCAACCTATGTAGAGGGATTGGAATGGAAACCTTGTTTTGATGTCCATGTCATCACATGACATAGCTGTTGTGATTCACCGATCACTTTAGAGTGTGTTTGAGGAAAAACCGAATTGAATTTCTATTACTACAAGAATAAATTTACAAGTTTTTACAAAAACTTAAACAAAACTTCACACTCTCAAGTTCTCTACTTTGAGCTTACTACTCAAACTTTGGGGTGCCTAAAACACTAAGATTAGGCTTCAATTTATAGGGCAAAAACGTGTACTACAGTGCACACGTTTTTGCCAACTCAAAACCCTAAAAACATGGCAATCACCACCTAAAGTTATTTTGTTTGATTGCTCCATTTTCAAAACCACCGAAAGTGGTTTGTTCACTTGTTGTGCTTGCAGTTGGAAACCATGGCAGGAAGCTTCTGTGTGCATGCAGTAGTTGTACTCTACAATTCTCCCCCTCCAGCTGCATCTGAAACAATCGTCATCTGACAACTATCCTGGCTATGTCTCTGTACAACTCTAGCTTGTCCTGATTACCATTCCTTTATTGGCATGTCGGCTGTCTCTCTGCACATCACTCTTTCACTGTATCTCTGTACAATATTCTTTTGTTATGTCTCTGCATAGTACAATCCATTGCGTCTCTGCACAGTAATATTTTGTTGTGTCTCTGCACAGTTCTGCTGCCATGTTTCTTCACCCATTTGTTCTTCAGTGTCTTCTTGCCTTATGAGAAACTCTCTGACTCCTCATCATCAGTAAGCAGAATATATTCGGATCCCGAATATCTGGTTGATGGAATCCTGCCTCGCTCAGATCTTCTTGTCTGAGGTCCACTAGTTTCAGGAGGTCTATCATCATCCATCTCTGTGAATGATCTTGTAGCTTCTAGTGGAGTGGGTTGTGGCTCCCCCTGCTCAACACTCTCTTCTGTAATCTCCGATGGAACAGGTTGTGTCTCCCCCTGCTCAACATCCTCATTTGCCTCATCTGGTTATGCTTCTGGAATTTCCTCGTGCACCATATCAGTGGCCAATCGTGCCGGTGCTGGGTCTGGATTTCTGTTGGCACTGGAATTGGAAGACATTTTGGGCATTCCAATGTCTTCAATTGTTCGGTCTTCAAGAAACTCTACTTCCTGGCTTATGATGACCATCTTCACCTTCGGATCCCATAGTCTGTATCCAAATTCTTCATCTTCATGTCCTAGGAATATACATGGAGTTGTCTTTGCATCAGGCTTCTTCCCGAGCTCCTTGGATACATGTGCAACGGCTAAACAACCGAATACTCTAGGGTGAGTGTATGAGGGATTATTACCAGACCACAATTTCTCCGGAATCTCCAAGTTCAACGGTTCAGATGGTGATCTGTTCATCAGGTAGTAGGCGGCACGAACAGTTTCTCCCTAGAATGGCTTTGTCAGCTTAGCCATACTGATCATTCCTCTGACTTTCTCCATAATGGTGCGGTTCATTCTCGCAGTGACACCATTATGTTGTGGTGTGTATGGAACAGTTCTCTCATGTCGAATCCCGTGTCTCCAGCAGTAGGCTTCTAACTCTCTGGAACTGTACTTGCCTCCATCGTCTGTGCGAAGGCACTTCAGCTTCTTCCATGTTTCATGCTCTACCATGGCGTGGAACAACTTGAATTGATCTAGGATCTGATCCTTCGTCTTGAGGAAATACACCCAGATTTTCTGAGAAACATCATCAATAAAAGTCAGAAAATACTTGTTACCGCCCAATGAATCAACCTCCAAGGGACCACAAATATCAGAGTGCACCAGACTGACCAATTCTGATCTTCTCTCTGAAGAGAAATCAAATGAGACTCTACGTTGCTTACCAATCGAGTAGTGGTTGCAAGGACCTCGTGCAACATCCTTGGTAAGCTCCTTCTTGTTCAGGGTAGACAACCATCTCCGACTCATGTGTCCGAGTCTCCGGTTCCACATATTTTGATAAGCCTATTTTTCAGCTACATTGAGGCTGTCTGCACAAATCTTCACATGAGTCTTGTATAGTGTGCCGCAAGCATGTCCTCGGGCGACAACCATGACACCTTTTGTCATTCTCCATGTGCCATTTCTGAAGTGATTGTCATAGCTCTGTTTGTCAAGAGCTATCCCCGAGAGTACATTCAGCCGAAGTTCTGGAACATGCAGGACATCCTTCAAGGTCAATATACACCCGAGATTTGTCCGCAACTGAATATCACCCATTCCTATTATCCCAGAGGAACTGATATTTCCCATATTCACTGCTCCAAAGTCTATTGCTTTGTATGTTGTGAAGAAATCCCTGTGAGGAGTGACATGGTAGGATGTTGCAGTATCTACCACCCACTCAACATCTTGGGTTGCATTGTGAAGACATGTCTCTTCATGTATGGAGCATATTGCTACATCTGCTTGGAAAACGACCAGTGTCTCTTATTCGTCATTCTTCGGCTGGTGATTGCCTTCTCTCTGCTCTCGTTGCAGTTTTCGGCAATTCTTCTTTAGGTGGCCTACAATGCCACAATGGTAGCACTTATAGGTAAGCTTCCTTCCATCTGAGGATCTACCTCTGGTTGTGCTTCTGCCTCTATCTTCGTCTCTTCCTTGATGTCTTCCTCGAGTCTCTGTGACGAAGGCTTCTGTCTGTTCTAAGCCAACATCTTTTCTCCTGGACTCCTCATTCAACATGGCATCTTTTACCATGGGCATGGTAACTTTACCTCATGGAGCGGAATTGCTGAGAGTAACCACCAATGTCTCCCAGCTATCAGGAATAAAACTGAGTAGTAAGAGGGCTTGAACTTCATCTCCCAGCTGCATGTCTACTGCAGACAGCTGATTCACCAGGCTTTGGAACTCGTTGGTGTGTTCCGCAACGGAAGTTCCACTCCGTAGCTTCAGGTTCACCAAACGCCTCATTAACAAGGATTTATCCGAGCTGTCTTGGCCTGGAATATGTCTTCCAGTTTTATCCACATCCCGTAAGCATCTGAATCCTGTGCTACGTGGTGGAAGACACTGTGACCGATCCACTGCCTTATTTGACCCAAAGTTCTGTTGTTGAGTTTATTCCAGTCATACTCCTTAATAGACTCTAGTTTCACTCCCTTCAACTCGATGACATCAAAAAAATCTTTGCAATGCAAGAAATCTATCATCCGAGGTCTCCAGAGGGAGTAATTAGTTGCAGCCAGTTTAATCATTGCACCAGAATGAGAATCTTCCATTTCCATTTTAAGTTTTCAAGTTTAAAATGAAAATACAATAAAATTAGGGCTGAATTTCACAAATCGGAGGTCACCGTTGCGTCTGGAACGGTCGAAAATGGTGGAATAGACACTTTGTTGGTCTAAATCTGACACAGGGGCTGATTTGTAAATTCATAAAGGTTCTGGGGCAAAACTATAAATTTCAAAACTTCAGGGGGCTAAATGAAATTTACCAGACTACTGACGTGGCAAGTGGGACCGGCCATGCTGACGTGGCAGACACGTGGCGCTGACGTGTCTGCTGACTGGGCGCTGATGTGGCGCTGACTGGGCGCTGACTGTGCGCTGACGTGGCGCTGACGTGTCTGCCACGCGTATCGTCTTCTTCCTTCAGCGCGCGTGAGGCGCGTGGCTGCGAGTGTCGGCGCGTGGGAAGTCTCTGCCTGGCGCGTGCGGGCTCCCTGGACCTCCGTTTGATCGCCGGAAAATACCACCGTGCTCGTCTCGACGTGAACTAGCTGATGGTATGCTCAAAGTTGATTTTTGACAACTTTGTCGGAACCCGAATTTTCCGAACCGAGCTCCGTTCTTCGGTTTTTCGACCCCAAAGAAGAACCAAAGCTACTGATACCACTTGTTGTGATTCACCGATCACTTTAGAGTGTGTTTGAGGAAAAAGCGAATTGATTTCTATTCTACAAGAATAGATTTACAAGTTTTTACAAAAACTTAAACAAAACCTCACACTCTCAAGCTCTCTACTTGGAGCTTACTACTCACACTTTGGGGTGCCTAAAACACTAAGATTAGGCTTCAATTTATAGTGCAAAAACGTGTACTACAGTGCACATATTTTTGCCAACTCAAAACCCTAAAAACATGGCAATCACCACCTAAAGTTGTTTTGTTTGATTGCTCCATTTTCAAAACCACCGAAAGTGGTTTGTTCACTTGTTGTGCTTGCAGTTGGAAACCATGGCAGGAAGCTTCTGTGTGCATGCAGTAGTTGTACTCTACAATAGCCAATCAAAGCACACAACAGTCAAAGAAAGCAACACTTACTGTTAGAAGCCTGCCTTCATAAACCATGAAAGAAACAGGGCAACATCAAAATTCTGATGCGTCAGTGATCGTGCACAAGTCACCACCAATTAAGAACTCTACTTCAGATGCTCCTGTCAGTTTGCACTCTGCCCGTTCAACAAGTATATCTTCTTCTGAGATGTACTTGGTTATGAAGCACTACGGCATGGAACATGATGATGAAAATGCAAGGAGTTTACCCCCCAAGGATTATTTTGGTTCTGCTAGCTTATGGCCTTGGGAGATCATCTACTATAGGAGGTTGAAAAAGGGTCCTATTTCAACTGGGAATTATGCCAGCGAGTTGCTCAGAATCAGGAATTCAGAATTATTGATAAGTATGTAAGAAGCAGTAGTGGATGGGGAGAACTCAGTGAGGACCACTCCTGAAAGATTTTATCTATAATGCATCTCAGATTTTGAGTGACTAGACTCTGATTTGAAATTGCATTTTTTGGACTTCATACGCAAAATTCCTGGTGGATTTCAAGTGGAAGCTTTTAACAGGTAATGTTGCGGTGTATATTCTATATATGGTTATAGTCCTTGGAAACTGTTTGACTATGTATGACTTTTGTGCACTTTCTTTTATGAATTATGTGTGAAAAAGCTCTAATTGTATGCTGAATCATAAGCAGAGTAAAAATTCTTAATTACATGAATATTAGAAAAAAAAAACGCTGCTTTTTCTGTTTCAAGTCTACTTTCATTGTGCCAACTGCCTCTAGCTTCGTGCTCCTTCTTTTTAAGGTTGTTATGCTGCAAATGATTTTTAGCTGACATTATTGTCCATATTAATAAAAGCAAATTATCTACTCAGTGTTCAATATTGTTTCCCTGAACATATTTGCCAGCATTTGCATTTTATTCAAACACATTTTCTGTAGAAATCACTTGAATAAAATTTCTCGTCCGATAATTTATATTTTCACCGCTGTGAACATTGGACATAAATCTTTCTGTGACCGTAACTTGTTTTTGGACATCAACAACAACTGGAATGCCTTCTTTATAATTTTTGTTTTTTGTACCTTCTGGTCA
Source organism: Zanthoxylum bungeanum (assembly GCA_019454045.1). Lineage (NCBI taxonomy): Eukaryota > Viridiplantae > Streptophyta > Magnoliopsida > Sapindales > Rutaceae > Zanthoxylum > Zanthoxylum bungeanum. Next base: position 3,118 of record SKCR01030668.1, on the reverse strand, counting down.
TTTCCTTATATTAAAACTGTCAGATATCATAGAACAATAATTTCTGGAAATTTGTAGGAGTGGATGGTCATCCCAAACTTATAGTAGTTTTAGAGAAGGGAGAGGGAACATACCGCACTTAGAGAGGGATGCAGTATGTTGGAAATTAATGTTGTTAATTATTTGGTGTTGTTAAATAACAAAAATTAAGTAATAATTTCATGTTGGAATTATTTTTTTAAGTTAATTTGGTGTTGTTAAATAACAACAATAGTAATAATTTCATGTTGGAAATTATTAAGTTAATTATGTGGTGTTGTTAAATAACAACAATTAGTAATGATTTCATTACTAAGTAAACAACAAGAGTTGTTAATCAAATAATTAAGTAACAACAAGAGTTGGTAAGTGACAATAATTAGTAAATATTTAAATGGGGAACATATGGTACACCCATGATGGTAACATTTTTGGAAGGGTTAGAGAAAGTCATTATGCATCAAAATACATGTGATTACATAGTAATCAATGCATGTGATTAAATAGTAATCAATGATAATAGTAATCCATGCATGTGAGCTAATAGTGACTTGGTTTCTCTCCTATAAATAAGACCATTTGCTTATTGAGTTAAGCAATCAATTAAGTTTGATTAAGAGGTCTCTACAAGATTAAAAGGTATGCAATTGTGTTGTGGTTAATATAGATTATTTCAATTAGTTTGTAAATAAATCTAGGACTAGTAATACATGTATGGTTAGATCCTAATAGGACAAACATGTAAATATATTAGGGATTATGTTTCCTAACATTGGTATCAGTAGCTTAAATGCATGTATTCTAGTTGGATTACACAAAAATTGTATGAACATGCATGAAAAATGTTTGAAAATGCTTCTGGTTTTTGTTTTTTTAAAAATGATTTTCTTCCAACTTTGGGCCATAATAACTCTCTGTAAAAAATTGATAATCGCATGTTCAAATATGTTTTGAAAACTAGGTCATGAGATCTTCAATTTGGTATATCATTTGCTTAATTTGGATTAACATTGAGAAAGATATAGGACCCCGAAGTTGGCTAGTTGAATCAGTTTTTTCCCAGAAAAATACTCCCAGAAGAGTTGTACTACATGTCATCTGGTCTTTAGATAAGAGGACGACAAGTCGTTCGATTCTGTACGACATGTCGTAGTTTGTCACGTTCCAAACTACATGTCATTCGCTATTTAGATAAGAGGACGAAGTCGTCCGCTTTACCGTACGACAAGTCGTACGTGTCCCTTATTACAGACGACATGTCATCCAGTTATGTACGACAAGTCATACGCATAACACCGAGAATGACGACATGTCGTCCACATCATCCAAACCGACAAGTCGGTTCACTGTAAATGACAACCGACATGTCATACAGCCACAGAACTCACGGACGACATGTCATCTGCGTTGTGTAACCTGGCCGAGGCTGGCCGGCGCGTGAGGAGCGCGTGAGGGCGAGTGGGAGCCCGTGGCCGGCTCGTGGCGGCCGTGAACCACTCATGTGGCGAGTGAATGGCGCGTGGGAATCTGTGTTGGCCCGTGTTGGTCATGTCTGTATCGGTTTTCTTGGTAATTCCGATCCGTCATGATTAAATGTCTAATCCTTTTGCATATTGTATTAATCGGCCATGATAAATTTGTTTTATCATATAAACTTTGTGTTTATGTAAATGAATATCTTTGTGATGTTTATTTTAGTTAATGTAACTTTGTGTTTCATTATATGATTTTTCTTTGTATTCTGCAGAAAAATCATGCCGATCAGACAAAAAAACTGCAAAAAGGGTTATGATATCCGCCCACAGTGAAAAATTGAAAGACATGTTGCTGGATATGGATAAGTATCGATGATGGATGAAAGAAGATGATGATATGATTTCACATATATCACCTTTAATAACATGTTACAGGAGTCTATCTGGGTAGGTAATTGGATATATGACAGCCGAATAGATTCAGATTACTGAGAAACACTCTCCCCAAGATATGGCAAAAATAATTTACTCGTATTTGGATATTACTAACAACGTGAGAAAAAACATGTTCCTTATAATAAAGTCATTGAGAGGTTAGTGGGTTCAGTATCTACGGCATAAGGCAAATAATACTATTTTTCCTTCGATGTCCTGAAACGTTGTAAGGATCCTAAATTTGCTATAGGTTTTCCATGGCTGTCCAAGATCAATTACGAGTTACCCAAAGAGTTTTGAGGATTCGTATCTAAAACATATATGAGTTGGGACTCTACAACTGGGAAAATTATTGTCGTAAAATATTAATTTCTTTCATGTTGTGTTCTGTATGTTGTTATTTCACGGCATGTAAATATTGTATTTATATGTATGAATGTTTCATGTTGAATTTAATTTATGTAATTAAATCAATGATTGTCATGTACAATAGTCGCATGATTAAGATGTTATAAGAATTTATGTAATTTTTAGAAAATGATTTTACATGATTAATTATGTTGATAATATTTTTACATTGGGTAATTGGATGATGATTGGACACATAGTGGCCTTTTGACTCCAACTCAATGGAAAAATCTTATTAAACATAATTTCTTTCATGATAAAATAAGACAAAGTATTAACAATGTGCATGAATGTCTGTAGAAACTTTGTGTTTTTAATATGGCTCCGCAACAAAGAACATTATTGCTGAACTCAACAAGGGTGAGAAATTGAATGGCGATAATTATGAAATTTGGAGCATGAAAATCCAATATGTGCTAGAAGAACAAGAGGTTCTTGAAACTTTGAAAATGAGCATGGATGAACCTGAACAGGGCACTACGGCCCCAACACAGGCGAGACCGAGAGGCTTATGAGGCCTGGAAGAAAAAGAATTTCATTACCCGCCATTACGTTGCTGAGCAGTATAGATAATGACCTAATGAAAGAGTTCAGGAAATATGACATGGCTAAGGACATGTGGTCCACACTAGCTGAAAAAGTTTGGTAGTGCTTCAATAACCAAAACTCAGGTCACTGACAATCAAGTTTGACACATACAAGAAACGTCCTGAGTTCACTATGTCAAAAACACTTGAGGCAAATGTCAAACATGATTACTAACTGGCAGATGTTGGACATGT